>QRFJ01007225.1:0-52348 GCA_006176705.1 Cocos nucifera
TCAGATCCACCATTTGCATAGATTGGATTCCTGAATGGGTCTCTCACCATATCCAGAATATTGAGCTTAATTTATCCTCCAGTCCATAGCATCAAATGCCTAATAGACATGGTTGCATCTTCTTGGTGCAACTAAACCACTATGACCAACCGAGAATAATCAACTTCGAGAAGGCCCCGCATATCTACAATGGTGGAAGACCATAGACTTAATCTTTTCTTAGGAAGATTTGATTTAGGTCTCTTTAAACTTGACTTACAATAGCCATAACAATTATGACTGACCTAGTGGCATGGGTTAGCTTCGGATTGTTAACCACCTTAGATCAGGACTGGGTCGACAAATATGGCCAAATAAGCGAGACCAGTAGAAGGGTTATGCCATTAACTCGATAAGAATACATTCGAGTTGAGTAGCTTCCAATTAAAAATCAGTTGGTCGTATCTGCTAGACTTACCTTAGACACCAAATTATTGAGCCAGAACCAATCAGGTTAGCCTACAATCCAGACTCTAACCACTAAGCCTAACTAGATCTTAGCTTGGTCGATCACTCATGTGATTCAATCTTGACGCAGTCATAATCCTATTAGGCTAGTCAATTTAAGCACTCTTGATCCCATCTAACCAACTCTTGATTTGGTTTGATCAATCGCTAGACCTAATTGAGCTGCCCAAGTTCGAACCCAATTTTATAAATATATCTTAAATCTAAAAATTTTTAATTTTTAGATTTAACATATTTCATAATCTTAATTCTTAATTAAATTTAGGGTTCACAAACAAAATATATAAATAAAATTCTAGGATTTCAGGATCTAGGATTTTGCAGAAAATAAGTTTTAGATTTCTGATTAAGGACGAACGCGCAGCACCCCTACACATCATAAAAATATCTCATCGAATGGGAGGAGAGGGTATTTAAATCCTACTTTATTCTTATGATCGGATGGCCAAGAAAAATGCCTTAATCAGAAATATGAAAATTACAAAACTAGTTAGATCTACATCATATATCTCAAATATAAAAATTGATCTAACTATAAACATGTTTTACATACATCTTCATGCATCCTATCATGCATATTTCATATCTAAATTATCTCATAATAAACTAAAAAATTAAATTTAAATTGATCATATTAAATTAAAATCTATTCTAGATAATTACGTAGAACTATTCTACAACTAGTCTAAACATGCATTCATCATATCTCATATGAACAAAAATTAAATAGCTTTATTTTCTATTTTTTATATCTTATTATAATATTTATAACATCAAAAAATAGTTAATAAAAAGATCTAAAAATCATAACTAATCAAACTAAATTATGATCATGCAAGACTATACATAGAAAAATTTTATTCTACAACTAGTCATGCATCTTGTACAACTTAGATCTAAATTATTTAATTTTTAATTTATTTAATTTTAGATCTAATCACATCTCATGTGACATCTAAAATTATCTTATTATTAGATCAAAATTACAATAAAATTAGATCTAATGAAAAATGCAACCTGGCTCTGATACCAGTTGAAGGGAAAACCTATTTTTTTGGATCAAGTTCGTTCAGATCTGATTGGATCAAGAGAGATATTTTAAAAATTTTTCTCTTAGATATAAATCAGATCTAAGACTTTCTAGATCTGATATTATTAATCTAATAAGAGAAAATAAAATAAAAAATAAATTAAATCTAATTTAATTTTTCTTATTGAGGGTAATCTAATTATCCTGTGATGATCCTGATATCTATCTGAGATTCTGGATCTAGCCATGCAAGTGCCTGGCCTCTACCAGTATCCACTCGGATAGGATCTAAAGATCTTCTCCTTCTTTATCATTTCTCCAAAAATTAGATCTAGATCTGATTTTGAAGATCTTCAAAACTCCTTTCGAAGATGTGAGTTATCTCTTGCAGCAGTGTTGCCTTCTTCCTTTTCCTATTGTCTTTCTCTTGCTTGGATCATACCAAATTGAAGCCCAAAAATTCTTGGGCATGGGTAGGAGAGAGAAGACCTGAAGATGGCATGGAGGAGGAAGAGGGGTAGCCTTATGGCATGGGCAATTGATCAAGCTTCTTAGACCTTGGCGCAGATAGGGTTTTTATAGACCCTATTGCGCCATGCAGTGCCACATCATCCCAACCAATCATTGTCTTTTGTGCAATCAGATCTAAATCTGATGGGTGGGATGATATCATCTGATCCAATCAGATGATAGCCCCTCTGAATCATCCTTAGATGGCACTAGAACTGATCAAAGACAAGTCTTTGGTGCCACCTTGGTCGAAACCCTGAAGCAACTGGAGTCCCATCTGTATGGGACTCCATATGCTCTATCCATGGGTGCATGCCTCCCTAGGCATGTGCCCCTTATCCATATGCTTTTTAGTAGGTTGACTGGTCCAAAAATTTTTTCCTATGATGGCTTGACATATGGGCAGATGTCTAAGTATCAAAGATCAACGTTTGACCAAATGTCCGAAATAGAATTTAGTAGGTAATGAAAAATGGCAGGTGTTGTCTCAAACTCATCTTATAAATTAAGACAATCCTTTTCTAACCTAAACAAGCTCCAATCAGATCATGTAATGGTACTTAAGTGAGCCCAAACATATTTAGCTCAGTCGAGATAACTTTTAATGATAATTAAAGGAGAACATTAGGCTCAATCATATGCTAGCATGATTTTCTTGAATCTAATTGAATCTAATTCAAATCAATTGAACTGGATTACTCCAATTGATAATATCCAGATTGAAATCCTTGTTTGTGTAATCTAGTTAGGTTCAGTTTCATATGGTAATGAGATATGTCGTGATCTCTATCATCGACATCATCGAAACACCTTTCGATGGATCAGGACTTTTTTGATTCAGATAACTAGTATGATTGATCATCTAAATCATTCTAATTGCTCTCAAAATCCACCAGTGACATCTAGCAGCATATGGTGGCAATCCATCAGAATTAGAAATGAATCTCTCAGAGTAATTACTTGTGTGATTAAGTTCTTCTATCTTGAGTCCTGATTGGATTGGGGTTAAGGTAATCTCGTCAAACCCTAATATCCATCATATGATTAATCATTCGATTCAAGTCCAATGTAAAATCCTTAATAGAAACTCTTTTTGTTATTTCACTCTGCCATGGCCATGGGCTTATGAACTTGATTCTCATGATCATCATAGGGCTTCTCCTCATCTACCAAGATAGATAGATTCCCTATTGGTGCAATCTAATTCCTACAATGAACATGCTATAGCCAACATATACCTTAGGGTTCCGAATGGTTAGGAGATTGAGTCATGGTGTTCTCAAACTATAACACCCTCAAGGTGAACTATCGATGCACCTCAGATCAAAGAATCAGATACACAACTGTAGCTTTAAGCCAGTCATTGACAAGAAGGTAGACTTCCTAATGACTGCTCGAGGGGATCATGCTTAGTGCCCTCGTTCTCTAATGAGTACCTATACTCTCGCTCTGGTATCTCTACACCATGGACTCAAGACTCATCTACTATGAAGAGGTGATTGTACACCAACCTTTCGGATCAATCACCATCCTTATGATGATCCTACGGTCAGGAGCATTTTATGAGTCAATAATAAAAATTCATGTCTTAAATTTTCAACTCTTGAAAATAAGAATTATCATTATCATTAACTCAAGGAATGTATCACAGACACTAAATACACATTATGATAGAAAATAACCCATTTTATTATTTATAATTAAAATTATAATTTTGCCCTTAGAAGTGTATAACAAGTGTCAGCGAATTCTGGCTTCTAGGGCATACATATCTAACACATTGCCCTTGCTTCTTATAGTGGAAGCATTCTACCTGATCTAAGTTATTCTTGGATCTTATGCATAAACTGTACATAGAGGCCCTAGCACGAACCACTTCGTGCTGCTGAATAACATTCAACTTTCGATACTTATTATCGAAGTTGAGTTCCAAAAGTTTATCACTGTCTAATAGTGAATGGAGTAACTATGATTTGGGTTTAACTATATAAAGGAAAACCAAAAGATTAATTAGTAATTGATTCATTAAACCTAAAGATTTTGACTTTAATCAAAAGGTTCTCCTACTATTTTATTTGAACAGGTAGCCTTTACCTCCAATTTGAGGAATTATCCTAATATTTTAGTGGGTACTAGAATCTACAGACTTCACATTAGCCCAACTATGGTTGGTCAATCCATGTACATCTAAGGGTAGGTTCATAATCAATTATTTCTCCAAATAATTTTTAGTAATTTAATTTTGCCCCAAGTATCTATTTAGTAGGCTAGGGCCTCCACTAAAAGTTCTGGTTAGGTCCAACCATTAACATGATCATACTTGGTTCATCTAACTAATGAATGATTAAGCCCAACTATGGTTGGTCAACTTAATCACCATTTAGAGAGGCACGATAAAGAAATTATTTTATGAATGATAATTTCATTAGCAGATAAGCACTAGGCCTATGGGCCTCCAATGATTATCCAATTAATGAATCCATTATCATCCACTTAATGGAAGGCTATGATCTAGTTATGATCATAACTATTTTATTTTAAGGATCTAATAATTTTAAAGGATTTTAATTTATGGAAGAAAGAAGGTCAGATGAACCAACTTGTCATGATACTTCAACTGGCTTCACCAAGTCAGCTAAAAGGAGACCATTAATAAGCTAGTCAAAGAGTACCTAAATCAGTCATATTGATTTACCTGACTGACATGGGTCAGTTCGAATAGTCAAGTGATCCAATCAAAATATTATTTCATCAAGAGGCCAGGTAAGTTCGATCAGTTGGAGAGTCTGCGAAAGCTTGCCTTAGACACCATCAGAAATGGCAAGGTAAGCGGGCTGCTAATTAAAGACCATCAATTTGATTTACCTTAGATACCAGCTGGTTTAATTAGTCTTGATTAGATCAACCTAACAGTTTGTAATAAAACACATAGCCAAGAATCGAGTCCGTCTTGGGTCTCGTTAAAGACATGGACTTGACCAACTATAACTATTATAATTGATCTAGAGAATCCTTAACCTAATCTAAGACAATAATTAATTAAATTTAATCAATTCTCTAATTGAGTCCATTCTTTAATCTAACCCTAGGCCTAACCCAATTAATGGATCTAATCCCAACTAACCCATTTAATCCAATGTGTTATGATTTGTGTCTTAGGATCTTCAATTCACAATCCTAGATCCTGTCAAACAACTTCTTAATCCTTAATTATGTTTTGGGCTGAGGGTTGGGGTTCGACTTTTCAAAAATGATTTTTATATTTATAAAATATTTTTATAAAATGATTCTACCAATCAAGTTGCATGTTTGATTCATAATCAATATGCAAGTAAGATAAGCATGAAACTACTTTAGATTTAATCTAAATAGGTTCATATAATTGAAATATTTTCAGTCCCAATCATTCATAAATTATCTTAGATTAAATCTAACATATTTATGATGATTAAAATTAGATTAAAATATTTTTAATTAGATCATAATTTTTTAAAATTTAATCAAAAATTTTATGATCAATATTTTAGATTAGCACATACTTGGACAACGTCTCCACTGTAAGGGATAAACCTTACAGCAGGACAACCATATATTCAGTCCGTATAATCTAAAATATTTATTTTCTAATCTAATTTTTTTTAAATCTAATAAATTATAAATAAAATAAAATTATATCTAATAAATTTATAATAAAAGATAGATCTACACGAACTAGGATAATCTCTCCACTGTAAGGGGTAAACCATAGAGCAGGACAACCTTATAATCAGTTCGTATGTTCAAAATTTTTTATTTTAGATTTAATAATTTGATTATAAATTAGATTTAATCTAAAAAATAATCTAAACATACACATATAATCATGTAATAATTATCCTATGCTCTGATACCAATTAAAGGAACCAGATCTAAGATTTCAGGACTAGATCTTAAAACTTTTTCAAGATCGGGCAACGAAAAACTAAAATAAATTAAAATTTATTTTTGAAAAGTAAAGAATTTTTAAATCTAAGATTCTATTACATGATTATGGTATGATATTAAATCAAAAATTAAAAACGTAAAGAAAGAAGAACATGTTGATCATGTCGACATGCATGTATACTACATCTAATGCAGGCATGTAAAAATAGATCAGATCTATATTACCTATGCAAGTTAGATGTTCTAAGTTGCTGATCTAGGTTTGAGGATGATGCTCTAAGCTGCACACATATTTGGCCTCTAAGAGATGTCTACATGAGCCCACAAACTCCGATTAGAAGTCCTACGTAGGAAATCAACACAGTATGCTAGTACTATGCTGATCCTTCTTCAATAGTTGATCTAGTGCTTCCTTCTTCTAGATTTGGACTCCTTCAAAGAATAAAAGTAAGAGGAAAGATTTTAGATCTATGACACTCTTAGAAAAAATCTCAAAAGAGGAGGATAAGAGAAGAACAAAGCAATCCTAGAAGAAGACCATCTTCTTCTTCTCTATTCTCTCACCTAAACATCCGGATTGGTGTCTATGAAAAGCCAACACCCAAGAGGTCTCTCACCTTGGTATTCACATGCCTAAAATAACTCTCCAAGATCTAGAATATGTCCAAAAATTAATCCAAAATTCACCCTATATAATGAGTTATAGAGGAATCCTTTTTGGGTTAAATTCTTAGACTAAGAAAGAATAAACATGGCAACTAGTTGGGGCGCCCAACACTTGGACGCCCCCTCCTTTCTTTTTGGCATGGACTACCAGAGAAAGTGAACAAAATTCCTTCTTTTCCACTAAATAATTCAAAGAGAAAATAGGGAGAATGGGCAGCATGCATGGGAGGAGTTTTAGTTTCCTAAAACTCTATCCAATGAAAAATTCAAATCAAATTCAAGCTTCCTCCTTTAACTGGGTCCACAACTAATTGCCATATGAGAAAGAGAGAAGATGAGTGGGCATGCATGAAGACTAGGGAGAGGATATTTGTTGCCAAAAATAAAAAAGAGAGTAGGCATGGGAAGGCACGGGATATAGGTGGCACAAGATGCATCCTAGTCTTACTAGGATTCGATATTTAACTTGGTCAAATATGGTTTCTCAAATCAAATCAAACCAAAATTAATTCAATCCAATTAAAATAGATCCTAATCTAATTAAAAATTTAACTAAATTAGATTTAATTTTAATTTAATTTTTTAATCAAATTAGAAAATTGGGTTGACCCAAGTCTTAGTTGAACTAGGACTAGTTAGTTATTGCACTTAGCTTATCTAATAAACAATTAAACTTGATCCAATCAAGCATAAACTAAATCTAATTAAATTATATTTAATTAGACTTAATCTCAACCCTTTGACTTAATCAAATTAATCTAATTAGCAATCAAATTGCTAATCGATCCTCCTCCAACATTTGCACTAGGTTAAACATCAATCGTATTAATCGTTTAACCTTAGAACGATTCTCAATCATTGATCAACCATCTGATTGGATCGTGAACTCTAATATGTGTGATCCCATAGGTTTGAACCTAAGCCGATAGCATAGAAATAAATTTCTACACAGTCAAAGTGACCATCTAGTAATGGTATCCGACGATCGAATAGGTCGAATATGTAGAACAACATCCTTAGAACCCATGTGGATATAGTTTTCAAATAATTCATCCTCTTAACCAAAATGCTTGTACGACACCTCAGAGTTAAACTATCAACTCTGATCTGGTTGTCCACATTGTATTTCAAAATACCAAATCCATCTTATTGTTTATCATAGTCAATATTTTGCTTTATTAAAATACAGTGATATATTCTTCTCTAACTTTTGGAGTGGTCAATTCCATCTTAATCACACACCAACTTCTCAAATACTTGACTGTACCTAAAAGCCTTCCATTACTAAATTAGAAATTTAGTTAATCTGATACAAAAGAATAGTGAGTTGCTTGCAAGCCATTGAGGTGATCTCTAGTCTAAGGAACATTTATACCTATATCCCATCAGAGACATTCTCGATAGTGGAATGCCCTAGAGTTGATTATGTTCAGTGATCATGTACCCCTACATCTCATCTGTATGCCATACCAGTGTCTCCACACTCCTTATTTAAGGGGACAACCAACCTATATGGCAGACAGTAACCTATGCTCGGTAAATGTTGTCATCCTAGTTAATAGCCTATCATTTGATCGTGAATAGTTTTAAGAACAAATTGATAAATCCTCTCTTTATTGAACTTAAATAGCCCTAAGGACTTCATCACAACAATGGAGTTGTTAGAAGATGAAAACTTATGATGAAAAATATCAAAAATATATTTTATTAATTAATAAATTAATTATAATTATAATATAGCTCAACTATCAATAAGCTGATGATTGGCTTTAGAACATACTTTCCAACACTACACGCGATAAATGTTGTCGTTCTAATTAATAATACTGTTGAGAAATATGTCCCAAAGTCTATCATCAGCTATTAATGGTTGTGATGTATTATAATTATAATTAATTTATTAATTAATAAAATATATTTTTAATATTTTTTATCATAAATTTTCATCTTCTAACAAACTTCATTATTATGATGAAGTCCTTAGAACTATTTATGTTCAATAAAGAAAGGATTTATCGATTAGTGCTTAAAATTATTAATGACCAAATGATATACTGTTAATTAGGATGATAGCATCTATCAAGCATAGATCGCTGTGTGCCATATAGGTTGATTATCCTCTTAACTAAGAAGTATAGAGACACTAGTATGTTATACAAGTGAGATGTAAGGATATATTATCATTGAACGTGACCAACTCTAGAGCATTCTGCTGTTGAGAATATCTCTGATGGGATATAGATATAAGTGTCCCTTAAATTAGAGATCACCTTAATGGCTTGCAAGCAACTCACTATGCTTTGGTATCGAACTAACTTAATTTTTAATTCAGTAATCGAAGGTTTCTGGGCACAGTTAAATATGGAATCCTAATAAGACAAGGAATCATCTTGCTTGCGCCACCGATATCCCATGCCCCCATTCTCTTTCTCTCTTAGTTTTTGATGAGAAATCTCCTCTCCCAAGTATTCTCATGCATGCCCCTCTCTCCCTCTCTTTCCTATATGGAATATGGTTGTGGACCTAGTCAAAGGAGGATGTTTGAATTTGATTTGAATTTGCTTTGGATAAAGTTTTAGGAAACTAAAACTCTTTCCATGCATGCCGACGACTCTCCCTATTTTTTCTCTAATTTATTTGGTGGAAAAGAAGGAGTTTTTATGCACCTACCTTGGTGGTCCATGGCTAGAACAAAGAAGGGGGAACCCATGTGTTGGGTGAAGGAAAATCTTGATTTTTCGGATCAGGTTCGTTCAGATCTGATTAGATCAAGAGATATATTTCAAAAATTCTTCTCTTTAATCTAGATCAGATCTAAGATATTTCAAATCTGATTATTATTATTTTAAAAATTAAAATAAAATTAGATAAATTAAATCAGATTTAATTTACCTTGATATGGGTAATCCTATTACTCGTTGATGATCCTATTTGCAGCGGAAGGTTCTGGATCAAGCCACGCAAGCGCCTGGCCTCTACCGGTATCCACTTAGGCTGGATCTGGAGATCCTCTTCTTCTCTATCATGCCTCCAAAAATTAGATCTGGATCTGATCTGGAGGATCTTCAAAACTCCTTTTGAAGATCAGCAGTCGTCCTTTGCAGCAGCGCAGCCTTCTAGCTTTCAGTCGCCTTTCTTGATCTGGATTGCACCAAAAATCCAAAACTCCTTTTGGATGTGGAGAGGAGAGGGAGAAGGTGGTTTGGCATGGAGGAAGAGGGGAGAGGCAGCCTTGGGCATGGGGAATTGTGATTCCTTTCAATCACTTCCAATCACAATCTGGGTTGGGCGCAGGGTCTTATTTATAGACTGTCTGTGATCCAACTTCTCTTCTTCCCAACCAATCACAACTCTTTGTGAAATCAGATCTAAATCTGATTGGTGGGAATAGAGTCCCCTGGATTCCTCCTTAGAGGGTGCCTAAGACCAGTCAAAGTTGGTTCTTAGGAGAACTCTAATTGGAATCCAAAAAGGAGATGGAGTCCCTGTCCAACAGGGACTCCTAGGCGCCTCCAACTTGGGCACACGCCAAGGGTGGCGTGCGCCCTCTTCCTTGCCAGGTTCTGGTAGGGGGACAGGCCCCCACCAGCTCTCCAATAGGTGCATGACATGTGGTCAAAAGTCAAAGTGTCAATGGTCAACATTTGACCAGTCAAAGGTAGACTTTTGACCAAAGTCAAAGAACAAGAAATGGCAGGTGACCAAAAATGGCAGGTAATGTCTTACAAAATAAGACAACCTTTTCTGACTTGGACAACCTCCAGTCAGACCATATGAAGGCCTCTGATTGAGCACAAACTCCTTTGGCTCAGTCAGGACAACTTATTTATGATAGCAAAAGAAGAACGTTAGGTTCAATCGAGTGCTAGCACGATTTTCCTTGAACCTAATTGAATCTCATTCAGATCAATTGAACTAGATCAGTTCAATTGATGATCACCAGATTCAAACCCTTATTTGTGTGACCCAGTTAGGTTCAGTTCTGTATGGTAATGGGATATGTCATGATCTCTATCATCGACATCATCGAAACTCCTTTCGATGGATCAGAACTCTTCTGATTCGAACAGCTAGAATGATCGATCATCTAAATCATTCTAATTGCTCCCAAAATCCACCAGTGACACCTAGCAGTATATGGTGGCAACCCATCAGAGCTGAATGCGAACCTCTTGGTGCAGCTACCTGTGTGATTAAGTTCTTCTATCTTGAGCCCCGATCAGATTAGGGTTAAGGTGAACTCGTCAAACCCTAGTTTCTGTCATATGATGTAATCATTCGATTCGAGTCCGATGTGAAAATCTAAATAGAAACTCTTTCTATTATTTCACTCTGCCATGGCCATGGGCTTCTGGACTTGATTCTCATGATTCATCATAGGGCTGCTCCTCTACCACCGAGGTAGATAGATTCCATCTTGATGCCATCCAGTTCCTACAATGAACATGCTATAGCCAACATACACCTCAGGGATTCCATATGGCTAGGAGATCGAGTAATGGTGTAGTCAAACTATAACACCCTCAAGGTGAACTGTCGATGCACCTCAGGTCAAAGAACCAGACACACTACTGCAGCATCGAGTCAGTCATTGACGAGAAGGTAGACTCCCTAATGACTACTCGAGGTGGTCACGCTCAGTGCCCTCATTCTCTAACGAGTACCTGTACTCTCGCTCCGGTGTCTCCACACCGTAGACTCAAGACTCATCTACTAAAGAGAAGCGATTGTACACCAACCTTTCGGATCAATCACCATCCTCGTGATGATCCTATGGTCGGGAGCATTTTATGAGTTAATAATGATTATTCATGTCTTAAATTTTCAACTCTTGAAAATATGAATTATCATTGCCATTAACTTAAAGGATGTATCACAGACACTAAATACACATATGTGATAGAAAATAACCCATTTTATTGATATTAGTCAAAATTATAATTTTGTCCCTAGAAGTGTATTACAAGTGTCAGCCAATTCTGGCTTCTAGGGCACATATGTCTAACATTGGGCACCCCAACAACTTGCCTATTTAGGACTTGCCTTGTCTAGGTATTTGACCTAGACAAGACTCTTCCATATCTTTATATAAGAAACTTATTTTGGTTTGATTTTTAAAGAGATTCTAGATCATTGAGAGGGCTCTTGGGAATGTGAAAATCAAAAAGAGATACCCTTGGGGTGTGGGGATTTCATGGACACCAATCTAGGTGTCTAGGTGAGAGAAAAAAGAAGAAGAAGAGGGTGTTCTTCTAGGGTTCTTTTGCTTTTCCTTTCTCCTCCTCTTTCATAGAGATTTTTGAGTGTTATTTTAGATCAAAAGTCTCTTCTTTTCCTTTTAATTTTTTGGAATATCCAAGTCTTAAAGAAGAAAGCACCAGATCAATCATTGAAGAAGGATCATCATAGTACTAGCATACTATGCTGATTTTCTTCATCGAACTTCTGATCAGGGTTCATGGGCTCGTGTGAATATCTCTTAGAAGTCGAATGCATGTGTGGCTCAAAGCTTCATCATTCAGCCCAGATCAGTAAGTTAGAACATCTAATTTACACAAATAATATGGATCTGATCTGTTATTACATACCTGCATTAGATGTAGTGTAGATGCATGTTGATATGATCAACATGTTTTTCTTTCTTATATTTTTAATTTTTGATTTAATCTCATGCTATAATCATGAAATAGGATCTTAGATCTAGGAGTTTTCTAATTTTTATTAATAAATTTTAATTTATTTCAGTCTTTTGCTGTCTGGATCTGAAAAGTTTCAAGATCTAGTCTTGAAATCCTAGATCTGGTTCTTTCAATTGGTATTAGAGCCTAGATTGATTATTACAAGATTATATGTGCATGTTTAGATTATTTCTTAGATTAGATCTAATTTATAATCAAATTATTAAATCTAAAATTAAAAGTTATGATCACACTAACTGATTATAAGGTTGTCCTGCTGTAAGGTTTATCCCTTATAGTGGAGAGGTTATCCTAGTTCGTGTAGATCTATTTTTTATCATAATTTTATTAAATATGATCTATCTTGTTTATGATTTATTAAATTTAAAAGAGTTTTATATTTAAAAATAAAAAATTTTGGATTGCACGGACTGATTATAAGGTTGTCCTGCTGTAAGTTTTATCCCTTACTATGGAGAGGTTATCTTAGTACGCGCTGATCTAAAATATTGATCATAAAATTTTAGATTAGATCTAAAAAAAATTATGATCTAGTTAAAATTATTTTAATCTAATTTTAATCATCATAAATGTGTTAGATTTGATTTAAGATAATTTATGATTGATTGGATTTAAAACTGTTTCAATTACATGAACCTATTTTGATTAGATCTAAAGTAGTTTCATGCTTATCTTACTTGCATATTGATTATGAATCAAACATATAACTTGGTTGGTAGAACCATGTTGTAAAAATATTTTGCAAACATAAAATTCATTTTTGAAGAGCCAAACCCAAACCCTCAACCCCAAACTTAATTAAGAATTAAGAAGTTGTTTGATTAGGATCTAGAATTGTGAATTGAAGATCCTAAGACACAAACCATAACACATTAGGTTAAATGGGTTTGTAGAAATTAGGCCCATTAATTGGGTTAAACCTAGGGTTAGATTAAAGAATGGACTTAATTAAAGAATTGACTAAATCTAATCAATTATTGTCTTAGATTAGATCAAGAATTCGCTAGATCAATTATAATAGTTCTAGTTGGTCAAGTCCATGTCTATAACGAGACCCAATATAGACTTAATTCTTAGCTATGCTGTCTCGCATAAGCTGTTAGGTTGATCTAATCAAGACTAATTAAACTAGTTGGTGTCTAAGGTAAACCAGACCGGTGGTCTTTAATTGGCAACCCACTTATTTGGCCATTTTTTATGGTGTCTAAGGCAAGCTTTAGTAGACCCTCCCACTGATTGAACTTACCTGCCCTCTTTATAAAGTTATATTTTAATTTGATCACTTGACTATTCGAGCTGACCCATATCAGCTATGTAAATCAGTATGATTGATTTAGGTGCTCCTAGACTAGCCTATTAATGGTCTCCCTTAACCTAACTTGGTGAAGCCAGTGGAAGGATCATCACAAGCTGGTTCATCTAACCTTCCCTCTTCTTTAAAATTAAATTCTCAAAAATTATTAGATCCCTAAAATGAAATAGTTATTATGATAACTAGATCATAGCCTTCCATTAAGTGGGTGATAATGGATCCATTAGTTGGATAGTCATTAGAGGCTTAAAGGTCTAGTACTTATCGGCTATTGAAATTATCATTCATTATGTGATTTCTTAGCTGCAACTTTCTAAATGGTGGTTAGGTTAGCCAACCAAAGATGGACCTAATCATTGATTATTTTGATGGACCAAGTATGGTCATGTTAATAGTTGGACCTAACCAAACCTTTTTAGTGGAGGCCAAAGCCTACTGATTAGGGACTGAGACAAAATTAAATTACTAAAAATTATTTAGAGAAATAATTGATTATGAATCTACCCTTAGATGTACATGGGTTGACCAATCAAAGTTGGACTTGTGAGCTCAGAAGTGGCACTTCCAAATCTTAGAAACATGAGAAGACAGGTTATGAAAAGATGGAAGCGAGTCAGAAGAAGAATCAATCTTAATAGTAAAGTTCAAAAATTAAACTGGCTCACTCTGAGACTGAGTCGGCTCAGTTAAAAACTAGGTTGGCTAGGTCTCAGAGAAAAAATTAGATAGAAAGCAGCATTTTTGGACTATTGGCATAGTACATAATTGGGTTAGCTCAGTCTGGGATGAGCCGACCTAGTCGTAGGTTAGCCGGCTCAGTCTGAAACTGGGCTACCTCAATTTTTACGAGTTATTATTTTATGTACGCGGGTTATTTGGATTTGGAGTGTTTTTCTATGAGTTTGGACTTGATCCTTTGTAAAGTATATATACTGAAAATAGGTCAAGATTGTAAGAGTGCTGAAATATACTAAATAAAAGCTCTTTTCTCTCAAAAATCTCTTCTTCTCTTCTTATCTATTTCTTGAATTATTTGATTGTGCTTCCACATTAATATTTAAGAAGTACTTCCTTGTTGCTTGGCTAATCACCAATGGCCATGCCAATCCATGTGGGAAGAGCGCATATTTCCAACATTTGGGATCAAAGCGGTATTGCATGGAAAGAAGGAAGACACCTAAGGTTTACTACATCCAGGATCTGTTGCATCAGATTTTATCCTAAAAACTTTTAGTTTACTTCATGGTTGTCTCTAGATTGAGATGAAGATTATTTACACGGAGGAACGGTGATACAGAAGTTTGGAAAGAGGATCTAGGGCTAGCTAGATTTTCTATGAAGGATAGTTTTATTGATGTGTGATCGTGAAGGATGTTAGGGATCTGTTCTTGACTTATTTGAAGTCATGGGATCAAGTGGATTCAAGATTGATTTTGAGAAGTTTGACGGTAAGAAAAACTTTACCCTATGGCAGTAAAGAGTAAATGACTTGTTGGTTCAGCAGAGGATCTACAAGGTCTTGACAAAAGAAAGGCTAGAAAAGATTAGTGCTGAGGATTGGAAAGAGTTGGAGGAAATTGCTTTTAGCACAATTCGGATGTGCTTGGTCAATCAAGTTTTGCCCGAGGTTTGCACAGAGACTATGGCAAAGGGACTTTAGGAGAGACCGGAGAACACATACATGGGGAAGAACATGACGAACAAGCTGTGGTTGAAAAAATAGCTATATAGTCTGAGGATGTCCGAAGGCGGAGATCTTATTGCACAAATCCAAAGGTTCAATCAGGTGTGTTTTGAGGTGATGAGTTTGGATGTGAAGATCGACGAGGAGGATCGGGCATTACTGCTATTATATTCTCTCCCAAGTTCGTATGATGGACTCATAACAACTTTAGCTTATGGGAAGAAGATCCTAAACTATAAAGAGGTTGTTGGTATGCTTAGATCAAATGAGCAAAGGGAGAAGATCTGCAAGGGAGATTCTAAGTCTGAGATCTTGGCTGTGAATGAAAGATAGAAAAGATCAAAGAAGAAGATAAGAGAAAAATCCAAGGATAGGTCAAAGTCTCGAGATCAGAGGAAGATGACATTGAAATATTATAAATGTCATCAGCCTTAACACCTGAGGAGAGATTGTCCCCTTTCGAGATCAAAAAAAGAGAAGGCCAGCAAGAGTGATGATATAGCTTCTATGAGCAATGGAGAAGACCTACTAGTTGTATCAGATGTATCCATAGAGTGCGATACTATGTGGATATTAGATTCAGCATGCTCGCACGACTATACTTCTCATTGGTAGTGGTTTACTACCTACCAGAAGGTTGATGGTGGAAGTGTCATCCTTGGAGATGATCACCCATGCAAAGTAGCTGGAACTGGCTCTATCAGGATGAGGATGTATGATGGGATCATTCGTACATTATCAAAGGTCAGGCATGTATCAGAGTTGAAAAAGAATTTGATTTCTTTGCACTACTTGGAGGAGCAGGATTATACTTTTAATAGCCAGGCTGGGAGTGGATGTCTGAAAATTTCCAAGGAAGATTTGATGGTGATGAGAGATAGAAGACTGAGCAATAATTTTTATAGAATGGAAGGCTTAGTGGTAAATAATAGTGCAGAGGTGCTAGCAGCGACACAGGAGGAGCATATTTTATATTGACTGTGGCACTATCGGATGGATTATATCAGTGACCGTGGACTCAAAGAACTAAGCAGAAGAGGTTTGATCCCAGCCTTGAAGAAGGAAGGCATAGATCTTTGTGAGCCATGTATCTTTGGTAAATAGCATAGGGTGAAGTTTGCCAAAAGTACTAAGCACAGCGAGGGAGTGTTGGATTTAGTGCACTCAGATGTGTGGGGACCAGCTGCTGTATCAGTTAGAGGTGGGGCAAAATACTTTGTTACTTTCATTGATGATTTCTCAAGGAAGGTGTGGGTTTATCTGATCAGAGAAAAATCAGAGATGTTTGCCCGGTTCAAAGCTTGAAGAGCTGAAGTAGAGAAGGAGTCAGGAAGATAGATAATGTGTCTGAAGTCGAACAATGAAGGAAAGTATACTAGCTTGGAGTTCAGAAGGTACTGTGAGGAAGATGGCATCAGAATGCCATTACACGATGAGGATGACTCTCCAATAGAATGGTATCATGGAGAGGATGAACCGGACATCGACCAAGAAGACATGGAGTTTGATGCTGCAGACATCACTCTCAAAGTCTTTTTCGGATGATGCTCTAACTTTTTCTTATTTTCTTATGAATAGATCCCCTCATTATAAGCTGAATGGAGGCATTCTAGAAGAGGTCTGAAGTGGAAAGAAGATGGAGCTTGGCCACCTGAAAGTCTTCGGTTGCACAGCCTATGCACATATGGATGCAATCAAGAGGAGCAAATTGGATCCAAAAACTCAAAAGATGACATTCATAGGGTATCCACAAGGAGTCAAGGGGTACCTGCTGTGGGACTCTCAAGCACAGAAGTCAGTGATCAGCAGGGACGTTATATTTGATGAGAAGAGCATCTTGAAAAGATCTGGGAAAGATGGAATTAGAGAAAGAAAGATGAACAGCGATGGCCAGTCAAAGAATGATGGCATACAGGTTACATCCACTTATAGGAGTGTTCCTGTTGAGGTGGAGCTGGGCAGAAAGTATTATCTCAAATTAAAAATCAGCATGGTGGACCAATAGTTCAGACAGATGTGCAAGAACAGCCACAGACATCAGACAGAGATGTGTTAGTGGGAGTGGCTTTGCACAAGCCCCAGCATACTATTAGGAGATCGGTCAGATATGGCATTGATGAGGTTATCTCCTATGTACTCATCACTACTAATGGAGATCCAAAGAATTATGCAGAGGCCATGGAGAGTGAGGATCATGATTCATGGATGTTAGTCATAATGGAGGAGATGGAATTACTTGAGAAGAATCAGATATGATAGCTGGTGGATCTTCCAGAGGGTGTTCAACCTATTGGCTCAAAGTAGGTGTTCACAAAGAAAGAAGCACCTTCAGAACAAGGTGGAGTTAGATTCAAAGCAAGACTGGTAGCAAAGGGATACTCACAAAGGGAAGGGATTGACTACACATAAATTTTTTCTCCTATGGTGCGTCATACATCTATTCAAGTTTTACTGTCACTGGTGGCATAGCATAACATGGAATTGGAATAGATGGACGTGAAGACGGCCTTCCTTCATGGGACTTTGAAGGAAAGAATCTATATGAAGCAGTCAGATGGTTTCATAGAGATGGGACAGGAAGAAAAGGTATGTTTACTCAGGAAGTTTTTGTATGGCTTGAAACAATTCCCTTATCAATGGTATCGAAGGTTTTATAGCTTTATCTTGAGCCTGGGTTTCAGCAGATGTGAACATGATTGTTGTGTCTACATCAAGAATGTAGATGAGGAGGATGCCCTATACCTGTTATTATATATAGATGATATGCCCATAGCCCGTAGAAGCATGGATGCTGTGAAAAGATTGAAAAGGGCATTATCATTTGAATTTAAGATGAAAGATTTGGGTCCAACTGAGAAAATTCTTGGAATGGAGATTTGCAGAGATAGGTGTAAAGGAGTACTTCATTTGTCACAAAGAAAGTATGTCCAAAAGATTCTAGAGAGGTTTGAGATGGAGAAAGCCAAACCTGCAGAAACGCCATTGCCGAGCCATATGTCTCTCTCCAAGTTACAGTACCCCAGTCAGAAGAAGAGAGAGAGTACATGGAATGATTCACTTATGCAAATGCTGTAGGCAGTGTGATGTAGACTATGGTGTGCTATAGATCAGAGATAGCACATGCTATGAGCACGGTTAGTAGATACATGGCTAACCCTAGGAAGGAACATTGGAAAGCATTGAAATGGATATTAAGATATCTGCATGGAATAGGAGATTATGGTTTGATGTTTGGTGGGCAGTCGGGAGGATTTGGAGAATAATCTGTGAAGATGTGTAAAGGTTCAAGTCCTTTGGAAGGGTTTGTTGATGCAAATTATGCTGGTGATCTTAATATAAGGAGGTCTGCTATGAGATACCTCTTCTGCATATATGGTGGACCGGTGTCTTGGAGATCAACCCTCCAGCCAATCAAGGCCTTGTCTACCATAGAGGCCAAGTACATTGGGATAACCGAGGCTGCAAAGGAAGCCCTTTGGCTTAGGAGGCTGATTGATGAGTTGGAGGTGGAGCAGAGCATGGTTATACTATTCAATGATAGTCAGAGTGCTCTATTATTGTCACAGAATTCAGTCTATCATGCACGTACAAAGCATATAGACGTGAGGTACCATAGGATCAGAGAGTTGATGGAGGAAGATGAAGTGGAACTGATGAAGGTCCATACCAAAAAAAATTAGTCTGATGCACTCACGAAGGTATTCCTCGGAGATAGCTTTCAGAGATGTGTGGCATGGATGGGTTTGTTGAGAAGAGATGAGTTCACAAGAACTTGGAAGCACCAAGATGGAGAATGTGAGCTCAAAAGTGGCACTCCCAAGTCATGAAAACATGAGAAGATAGATCACGGTAAGATGGAAGTGAGTTGGAAGAAGAATCAGTCTCAATAGTAAAGTTTAAAAACTAGGCCAGCTCACTCTGAGACTGAGCCAGCTCAGTTGGAAATTGGGTCGGCTAGGTTTCAAAGAAAAATTCAGATAGAAAGCAGCATTTTTGGGTTGTTGGCATGGTACACAACTTGGTCGGCTCAGTCCCAGCAGGTTAGTCAGCTCAGTTTGAAACTGGGCCGTTTCAGTTTTCAAACTTTATTATTGAGACTGATTCTTCTTTCTACTCGCTTCCATCTTTCCATGATCTATTTTCTCATGTTTCCAAGACTTAGAAGTGCCACTTCTAAGCTCATAGGGCTAGTGTGCAGTCTATGTGGATTTTAGTATCCACTAAGAAATTAGGATAATTCCTCGAATTAGAGGTAGAGGCTACCAGTTCAAATAACATACTGAGAGAATCTTTTGATTAAAGTCTAAATCTTTAGGTCTAATAAATTAATTAATAATTAGATTTTAGTTTTTCTTTGTGTGGATATAGCCACTTTTCGATCACTCCGATCATTGTTGGACAATGATAAGTTGGTTGGACCCAACTTCGATAGTTGGTACTAAAAGTTGAAGATAGTCCTGGAACATGAACGGATCCTATTTGTGTTGACGTATCTTGCACTCAAGGAGCCAGCTGCCAATGGATGTGGAATAGTCAAAGATATTTACTAGAAGTGGCTAAGTGATCAAACCATGGTGCATTGCATTATGCTGGCTGCCATGAGCGACGAGTTTAGTCGTAGATTCGAGATGGCTCAGCCAAAGGATATGCTTCAAGTGTTGTTGGATTCTTTTGGCACACCAGATGATGTTGAAAGATACAAGACTAGTTGTGCCATCTTCAACGTCAAGATGCAGGATGGAGCCTCTATCACTGATCATATACTGTACATGATCAAGCTAATAGAGTGATTGAGCAAGCTAGGCTTTTTCTTGCATAAATAGTTTGAAAAAGATGCAATACTAAACTCGCTATCCAAGTCCTATCTCTCATTCCTCACTCATTTTAGAATGACAAAGCCTGAAGCAGACTACCATGGGTTATTGGGGTTGCTTCAGAACTTTGAGAAGGATCACCAACTCCATAAGGAGTCGGTGAACTTAGTGGAAGGTTCATCTTTTGGTTCTCGACCCTTTAGGAAAGAAAAGAAAAATAAGAAGAAGGGTAAGAAGATGTAAGTTCAGGCTGGGACATCTATGCAAGGCTAGATCAGAAAGATCAAGCCCGATAAGAGTCAAGCTGAATGCTTCTTTTGCAAGAAGCGAAGGCACTAGAAGAGGAACTGTCCTCAGTACATTGTCTTTCTGGATCCGAACAGACAGAGCGATAAGTGGTAAAAATATACTAATAAAAGTATTAAATTATAAAATAAATTAATCTATTTCTTTAGAAATTAATACTTTTATTAATTTTATGTAGGAAAGAAGGCCACCAATACAAAGATCTTATTTTTCTGGTTCAGATGAAGTAAATTTCAGGCAAAATGGACTTCAAACGAGCCCAAAATTGAATTTAAAAAAAAAAAAATCCGGTTCGGTTCAAATCGGTTTAGAAAATCGGCTCAGCAGACCGCCCGATTCGACTGCATCAATAGATCAACCTGCTGATCAAGCACTGACATCAGGATGATGTCAGCATTTTTCGTGGCACACGGTGGACTGACTTAAGGGCATTTCGGGAATTTTATATGAAGAAGCGCACTTCAATTGGCTGAAGAACGTGGCGGTCCATGCAACACCGGGCTCGCGCATGGTCCTACGGAGGGCAATTTGGGAAATTTTGGCTGATCCAACGGGCGGTTTTCACTGAATCTTGATCGGAACGGACGAAAAGAAGGCGCTGATGGACGGCATCCGCAGCTCCCGATCGAGATCCAACGGCCTGAGATTCATCCCGACTGTTAAACTAAAGGATCAGAAGGCCTTCTTTTGTGCGAGATCGGACGGCCCAGATTCAATCCAATGGATGATCCAACGGCTGGCATATTAAATCCGACTTGATCTGGGTTATTTTAAAGGGAATTTTTGAGTGGATTTTTGGACCGTTTGATCAACATCTAACGGCCAGAATTATTCAGATCATAATTTGAGTTGTTTTGGGAGTCTTAAAACCTAATTTTCAAAGAAAAAATCAATCTTTGGGCTATAAAAATGCTGTTGCCGTAGAATAAAAAGGAAGAGAGAAGAAAAGAGAGAAAGAGAGAAAAAGATAAAAAGGGAGAGAGTCAGAGAAATAAATAAAAAAAAAAGAGAAAGAGAGGAGAGAGGTAGAAAGAGAAAGATTTGTGAGAGAAAGAAAAGGGTTTTTGATTTCTTTAGACAATCAAGACATCGATCAAGGAGCATCTTCTTCTTCACCAAGTTCTCCACACCAAGAGCAACGGACAATCAATTTCAGCAATCAAACAGTCTAATTTCTTCTATGCTTTTTATTTTATTTACTATTTTTGAATTTGTTATCATGAACTAAATTTTATTTTACTAAGGCTAAGGTGTAGCCACTCTTTTGATGCAATATTCAGTATGATTTATTTTTAAATTTTATTCATGAGGAGTATATAAATCTGATCTTAATGCTTTTAGATTACTGGCCATCTTCTAATTGATCTGATGAACATAGTTGTTACGGACCAAGTACATCTATGTTAATGCTTCTTGATTATATACCTTGTATTATGAATCAAATTAGAATTCATATGCATGCGGGAAATTTTAGTGCGCTTTGGACGCAGCGTATTTTAATTAGAGGGTTTCACAAAACCTAATGCATTAATATTTATTTAAATTACACCTGGACCAAAGGGTAATTAATAAATATTAATAGTTTTGCTATGCCTGGACCAAAGGTTAGTGAATAAATTAGGAGACTCCACCGTCACATGAAATAAAATTAATCTAAAAACCTGAATATTGTATTGACTGAGTTGGTGAACCGATTGCCTTAGTAATCCATTGCTCTTGAAGTTTAAAATCCTAATAATTTACACTCTCTCTATTTAATTAAAAAAAATTTTTAATTATTTTTTTATTTTTTTTTAATTTTTTATTCTCATAAATCGATCTTCTAAATAAAGCATAGGAAAGAGCTTTTCAGTACTTATTTTTCCAATCCTCTAGGGACGATACTCTACTCATTCACTTTATTACTTGATCGACTGGTGCACTTGCCATAGCTATAAATTAGCACGCATCAAGTTTTTGGCGCCGTTGCCGGGGATTGTGTCTAAAATAATATTAAAATTTTGATCCTAGCTTTACTTTAGAAATTTATTTTTAATTTTTATTATTTTATTTTTTTAAAAAAAAAATTGTTGTTCATTGCATGACACGTACTGGACATAGTAACTTACTACCTTTAGATCCAGAAATTGAAAGAACTATTAGAAGACTACAACAAGAGAGAAACATGGCAGCTGAAGATCCTAACGACATCAATCTAGGATTGGATATGGCGACTGAAGGACAGCATGAAGCTATTCGACCAGTACATCGATCCATTAAATGATTACATCACACCATCTGTAGCCGATGCAGCTTCGAGCATCAGGAGACCGCCTGTACGAGCAAACAACTTCGAAATAAAATCGGACGATGATCCAGATGATTCAATCAACTGTCCAATTCAGTGGACACGTGCATGATGATCCGAATGCCCATATTTCTAATTTTCTTGAACTTTGCGATACTTTTAAAATTAATGGGGTGTCGGATGATGCTATTAGATTAAGGTTATTTCCTTTCTCTTTACGGGATAAAGCTAAAAATTGGCTTCATTCTCTTCCTGCAGGTTCTATCACAACTTGGGATGTCCTAGCCCAAAAATTCTTAGCCAAGTACTTTCCACCTTCCAAGACTGCTAAGATGCGCAACGATATCACTTCCTTTATGCAGATGGACATGGAGACACTATATGAGGCTTGGGAAGCATTTCAAGGAATTATTGAGGAGATGTCCACATCATCAACTACCCGTATGGCTTCAGGTACAAACTTTCTATAATGGTTTATCTCCTACTAATCATTCTATGATTGATGCAGCAGCAGGAGGAACCATTAACCAAAAAATGGAGGAAGAAGCCTTCGATCTGATCGATGAGATGGCATCAAATAGCTATCAATGGCAGACAGAGCGCATGATGCCAAAAAGACTAGCAGCTGTGCAGGGAGTAGATTGCGTGCCAACCTTACTAGCTGAAATTGCAGCCCTTAGAGCCGAAGTCAACAACTTAAAGGGAACAGCTATGCATGTTCAGAGCATTACTTGTGACCTGTGTGGAGGAGGACATGATACGAGCAATAATTGCCAGACAGGTAATCCTTTTGCTAAAACAACTGAATACAGCTAATTATATTGGTAATTTTTTCAGGCCGCAACAAAACAATCCCTACTCCAACACATACAATCAAGGGTGGAGGCAGCACCCAAATTTCTCATGGAGCAATCAAAATGCAGCACAACAAGCCACCCCCGGGATTCCAAGTACCTGAAAAGAAGTCCAACATGGAAGAGCTGATGGTCAAATTTCATGCAAAACCAAGAAGCAACTATAAAAAATTTGGAAGCCAAACTTAGGCAGGACCAAACAGCAGCAATTCGAAACTTGGAGATGCAAATAGGTCAAATGGCTAAGATAATCTCCGAGAGACCTCAAGGATCCTTGCCAAGCAATATGGAGACAAATCCAAGGGAGCAAGTCAATGCTATCACCTTAAGAAGTGGTACAAAGCTGGAGGAGCCACATCAGAAGAAAGAGACTGAAGAGCCAACTACAAATAAAGAACCATCAACTCAAATTCGTCAGTCACCAAAACAACCAGCAGATGGATGGTCTCCAGGTATACGGTTTGCTGATCCAAATGTGAAGCCCTACGTGCCGCCACTACCATTCCCAGAAGAGACAAATACAGCATCCAGATAAGGAATTTTCTAACTTTTTCAAAAATTTAAAGAATTTACATATTAATATTCCTTTTGTAGATGCTATTACTCAAATGCCCAGGTATGCCAAGTTTCTCAAAGAAATCTTAACAAATAAGAAAAAGCTGAAGGAGCATGAGAGAATAAATTTGAATGAAGAATGCTCAGCAATACTTCAAAATAAATTACCACAGAAGCTAAAAGATCCAGGGAGTTTTACTATCCCTTGCATTATTGGTGATTGTAGTTTTGATAAAGTTTTATGTGATTTAGGAGCAAGCATTAATCTCATGCCTTTTTCTATTTTCAGGAAAGCTGGGTCTAGGAGAACCAAAGCCTACCACTATTACTCTTCAATTAGCCGACAGATCCATTAAATATCCAAGAGGTATAGTGGAGGATGTCTTGGTAAAGGTAAACAAGTTTATTTTTCCCTGTTGATTTTATTGTTCTTGATATGGAAAGAAGATTATGATGTACCCCTTATTTTAGGGAGACCCTTTTTAGCTACTGGAGGAGCTTTAATAGATGTTCAACAAGGAAAAATTAATTCTTAGAGTCCAAGATGAACAAGTTACTTTTAATGTTTTTAAAGATACTAAACATCCTGATGATAATCAAACTTGTTTTCTAATTGACATTATTGACAATCCATTATATGAGAATTCTGTAGAAAATAGGTTTGAGACTATAAAAGCAAGCAATGTCAAATTGAAAGAGGATTCGATCAAACATGAAAGTATTCCAATTGAAGTGGCACCAGATTGATCCACTTTAGAATTCAAAGAAAGTCAAGCTGAAGACTATAAATCAGAACTACTAGATAGGTTGTTTCTTTTCTTTTTAGTTTTGATCATTTTTTTTTCTTTTATTTTTAGTAATTTGTTGTTGCACTCTTTTACTGCTCTGGTGTGTATTTTCAATTTTGCAGAAAAATCAATGAGAACTCAAGCAAAATTTCAAAGCTCCAAAGAACCAGACTGAACCAAATCAGGTGTATTCCTTCCTATCCTTTATTACATCCTTTATTTTTCTTTCTCCTTTAAGAATAATGTAGAATAAGTTTAAAAAAAAAAAAAAATCATGTGTCAAGAAGAAAATCTTGAGCAAGATAAGACTGGATAAGTGATAAAAGATAGAATTATTTGCTAATGAATGTAATGAGTTAAAGAAGTAGATTAGTTGGTCAACTTTTAGCAGCCTACTTAGGTCATTAAAAGATTATTAGCACTTCTAATTGCACATGCACACTAACAAGGCAAAGTAGGTATTGATTATAAGGCCAACTGAGGATTCAATTATCACTGAAAATTGGTAATTAATATACATTCTAATCAAAGAAACTTGAATTTAAGGAAAGAGCTACCTGCCTATAAATAAAGTGCAAAAGACAGAGTATATGTGGATTGCCCAAAGCCTAGTAACTGGGTCTCTGCACCTAGGTCAAGTGTGGAAATTCACGTAAAATGGTGAAGGAAAGGCCAGGATGCTCAGCACAGTAAAAAAAAAAAAAAAAAAAAAAAAGGAAGGCAGTGTGAAAGCTACCTTAATTCATGAGTATAAAATTGAGAATGTATAGAAAATTGACCAAAATAGGTGATAAGAGAGGATACTTTTGTTCTTTTAATTTAATACTGAAATGCTAAAGTTAGTCATCACGAACATAAGTGCTATAGATCTTTGATGTACTCTAAGAAAGTTTTTAATTGTATTGACTGAAAAATTTGCTTCTGAAGCTCAATGCTTAGTTAGCAGTATTTTCTAAACTTTTTGATCCTTTAATCCTAGATTTTATTTTTGTGATGGATAATCTTATTGAAACATCATATTAAATAATGCATTGCTAAGGGACTAAAAATGACTAAGTTGGGGAATGTGATAAGTGGTAAAAATATACTAATAAAAGTATTAAATTATAAAATAAATTAATCTATTTCTTTAGAAATTGATATTTTTATTAATCTTATATAGGAAAGAAGACCACCAATATGAAGATCTTATTTTTCTGATTCAGATGAAATAAATTTCAAGCAAAACAGACTTCAAACGAGCCCAAAATTAAATTTCAAAAAAAAAAAAACCTAGTTTGGTTCAAATCGGTTCAGAAAATTGGCTCAGCAGATCGTCCGGTTCGACCACATCAACAGACTGACCCGTCGATGTAGCGCTTATGTTAGGATGACGTCAGTATTTTTTATGATGCACGGTGGACCGACTTAAGGGCATTTTGGAAATTTTACATGAAGAAGCGTGCTCCGATTGGTTGAAGAATGCGGTGGTCCATGCAACATCGGGCTCGCACATAGTCTACAGAGGATAATTTGGAAATTTTGTCTGATCCAACGGGCGCCTTTCACTGAGACTTGATCGGATGGCCGAAAAGAATGCGCTGACGAACGGCATCTGCAGCTCCCTATCGAGATCCAACGGCTGAGATTCATCCCTGATGTTAAACTAAAGATCAGAAGGCCTTCTTTCAACGCAGATCGGACGGCCCTAGATTCAATCCTAACTCTTGATGATCCAATGGCTGCATATTAAAATCCGACTTGATCTGGGTTATGTTTTAAAGGGTTTTTAAGTGATTTTTGGACTGTTTGATCAACATCTAACGGTCAGAATCATCCAGATCCTAATTTGAGTTGTTATGGGAGTCTTAAACCTAATTTTCAAAGGAAAAATCAATCTTTGGGCTATAAAATCTATTGTTGTCGTAGAATAAAAAGAGAAGTAAGAGAAGAAAAAGAGAGAAGTTAGAGACAAAAAGGGAGAGAATCAGAGAAATAAAAAAAAACAAGAGAAAGAGAGGAGAGAGGTAGAAAGAGAAGAAAGATTTGTGAGAGAAAAAAAAGGATTTTTGATTTCTTTCGACAATCAAGACATCGATCAAGGAGCATCTTCTTCTTCACCAAGTTCTCCATACCAAGAGCAACGGACAATCAATTTCAGCAATCAAATAGTCTAATTTCTTTATACATTTTATTTTATTTGCTATTTTTAAACTTGTTATCATGAACTAAATTTTCTTTTACTAAGGCTAAGTGTAGCCACTCTTTTGATGCAATATTCAGTGTGATTTATTTTTAAATATTATTCATGAGGAGTATATAAATCTGATCTTAATGCTTTTAGATTACTAGCCATCTTCTAATTGATCTGATGAACATAGTTGTTACGGACCAAGTACATCTATGTTAATGCTTCTTGATTATATACCTTGTATTATGAATCAAATTAGAATTCATATGCATGCAGGAATTTTAGTGCGCTTTGGACGCAGCGTATTTTAATTAGAGGGTTTCACAAAACTTAATGCATTAATATTTATTTAAATTACACCTGGACCAAAGGGTAATTAATAAATATTGATAGTTTTACTACGTCTCGACCATAGAATAGTGAATAAATTAGGAGACTCCACCGTCACATGAAATAAAATTAATCTAATAACCTGAATATTGTATTGATTGAGTTGGTGAACCAATTGCCTTAGTAACCCATTGCTCTTATGTTTAAAATTCTAATAATTACACTCTCTCTATTTCCTTAAAGTTTTTATTTATTTCTTTATTTTGTTCATTAATTTCTTATTCTCATAAATCGGTCTTCTAAATAAAGCATAAGAAAGAGCTTTTCAGTACTTATTTTCCAATCCTCTAGGGATGATACTCTACTCATTCACTTTATTACTTGATCGACTGGTGCACTTGTCATAGCTATAGATTAGCATGCATCACAGAGAAAGAAGCAAGCTATTGCTAGATAAGGTATCTATATGATAACTTCTGGTAATTTTTCTATTTATGATATTACTAACTGGATATTGGATGCTAGTAGCCCTTACTATATCTGTAATTCATTGTAGGGATTGTAGGTCAGTAGGAGATTCGAGCAAGGTGAAAGATTTCTGAACATTGGAGATGAAAGACCAGTTCTAGTTCTAGCTTTAGAAATCTTAAAACTTATATTTGAGTTCCATACTGTTATTCTTAATGATTGTCATTTCTTTTTAAATATCATTTCTGTAGGCCTTCTGGCTAAAAACAATTATGAAATTTTAATAAAGAAACTAGTTTGTAATATCATTATGAATGGTGTTGTTGTTTTCTATGGACATTTGAACAATGATGTGTATATGCTATCACAACTTGTTAACATAGTCTATTCAACTATAAAGTAACCTAGATTAGATAGTGTGTCAGATATCTACTTATGGCATTGTAGGTTATGTCATATAAACAAGAACAGGATAAACAGGTTGATCCAAGAGAAAATTCTCAAAGTCAATGATTGTGAATCACTTCCAATCCATGAGTCCTGTCTTCTTGGTAAAATAACTAAGTCATCATTTACTAGAAAATGTGAGAGTACCACTGAGCTCTTTAGTCTAGTACATACTAATGTATGTGGACCAATGAGCACAGGGGTCGGAGGTGAATATTTCTACTTCATCACTTTCATAGATGATCTATCTAGATATGGATATATCTATCTAATGAAACATAAGTCGGATTCATTTAAAATGTTCAAACGATTCTAAAGTGAAGTAGAAAAACAAACTAGGAAAGTATTAAAACTCTTTAGTCTGATCGAGGATGAGAATACCTTTTCAGTGAGTTTCTCACATACCTAGCAGAGAATGAGATTCTCTTCCAATGGACTCCTTCATGAATACCACAGCATAATGGTATGTCCGAAAGGAGGAATTGAAGTCTATTAGACATGATCCGATCCATGATGGATTTTGCCTGCTTGCCAATATCCATCTAGGGATATGCACTTGAATTGGCTTGCTATCCGTTAAATAGGATTCTAAGTAAGTTTGTAGTTAAGACTCCATATGAGCTGTGGATAGGGCGCAAGCCGGCACTTTCACATCTTAAGGTCTAGGCGTGCCCAACTTATGTCAAATGATTAGTTACAGATAAACTTGGACCTAGATCTGATAAGTGAATATTCATAGGATACCTAAAAGAGACCAAAGAATACTATTTCTACCATGCTGATGAATAAAAGGTGTTCGTCAGCCTTAAGGCAACCATTTTGGAAAAGGAGTTTCTTTGTGAAAGAACTATTACCTCTAAGGTTGAACTTGATATAGTTCAATAGGTAGAAAGATCGACACCATTAGCCAAACTTGAGTCAAATTTGATTAGATCAGATTGGAGCCTAGTGTACCTGCACCATTAAGGTGATCCTGTAGAGTACTACAATACCTGAATAAATACTATGATTTCTTGGTCCATGACAGTGATCCCATCGAACTCAATGAGAATGATGAGGATCCGATCACCTATATGGATGTTATGCAGAGACTTGATTTTGAAAAATGGCTTGAGGCCATGAAATCTAAATTAAAGTTCATGAAGGTCAATGATGTGTGGACATTGGTTGACCCATCCGAAGGGGTTAAATCTATTGGATGTAAGTGAATCCTCAAAAGAAAAAGGGGCATAGATAGAAAGATGGAGATCTATAAAGTTCGTCTGATTGTCAAGAGGTATCATCAACATTATGGTATTGACTATGATGAAATATTCTATCCTATGGCAATGCTCAAATCCATTAGAATAATGCTTGCGATAGCTACCCATCTGGACTATGAGATCTGATAGATGGATGTGAAGATAGCTTTCCTAAATGGAGAGTTGACTGCAGAGGTGTGAAGGGAAATCCTGATTTCTCGAATCAGGTTCGTTCAGATCTGATTGGATCAAGAGATATATTTCAAAATTTTTTTTCTTTATTTTGAATCAGATCTAGGATGTTATTCTAATAATAAAAGTAAAATCTAGATAAATTAAATCAAATTTAATTTACCTTGATGTAGGGTAATCCTATTACCCGTTGATGATCCTGTAAGCAGCGGAAGGTTCTGGATCTAGCCATGCAAGTGTCTGGCCTCTACCGATATCCACTCAGGTTGGATCTGGAGATCCTCTTCTTCTCTATCATGTCTCCAAAAATTGGATCTGGATCTGATCTGGAGGATCTTCAAAACTCTTTTGAAGATCAGCAGTTGTCCTTTGCAGCAGCGCAGCCTTCTAGCTTTTCTATCGCCTTTCTCTCATCTGGATTCGCACCAACCAAGATCCAAAACTACTTTTGGACATGGAGAGGAGAGGGAGAAGTGGTCTTGGCATGGAGGAGGAGGAGAGAGGCAGCCTTGGGGCATGGGAATTTTTAGATACTCCTTGAGTTGGGCGCAGGGTCTTATTTATAGACTATGCGTGATCCAACTCCTCTTCTTCCCAACCAATCACAACCCTTTGTGAAATCAGATCTAAATCTGATTGGTGGGAATAGAGTCCCCTGGATTCCTCCTTAGAGGGTGCCTAAGACCAGTCAAAGTTGGTTCTTAGGAGAACTCTAATTGGAATCCAAAAAGGAGATGGAGTCCCTATCCAACAGGGACTCCTAGGCGCCTCAAACTTGGGCACACGCCAAGGGTGGCGTGCGCCCTCCTCCTTGCCAGGTTCTGGCAGGGGGACAAGCCCCCACCAGCTCTTCAATAGGTGCATGACATGTGGACAAGAAGTCAAAGTGTCAATGGTCAACATTTGACCAGTCAAAGGTCAGACTTTTGACCAAAGTCAAAGGACAAGAAATGGCAGGTGACCAAAAATGGCAGGTAATTGTCTTACAAAATAAGACAACCCTTTTCTGACTTGGACAACCTCCAGTCAGACCATAGTGAAGGCCTCTGATTGAGCACAAACTCCTTTGGCTCAGTCAGGACAACTTATTTATGATAGTAAAAGAAGAACGTTAGGTTCAATCGAGTGCTAGCACGATTTTCTTGAACCTAATTGAATCTCATTCAGATCAATTGAACTGGATCAGTTCAATTGATGATCACCAGATTCAAACCCTTGTTTGTGTGACCCAGTTAGGTTCAGTTCTGTATGGTAATGGGATATGTCATGATCTCTATCATCGACATCATCGAAACTCCTTTCGATGGATCAGAACTCTTCTGATTCGAACAGCTAGAATGATCGATCATCTAAATCATTCTAATTGCTCCCAAAATCCACCAGTGACACCTAGCAGTATATGGTGGCAACCCATCAGAGCTGAATGCGAACCTCTTGGTGCAGCTACCTGTGTGATTAAGTTCTTCTATCTTGAGCCCCGATCAGATTAGGGTTAAGGTGAACTCGTCAAACCCTAGTTTCTGTCATATGATGTAATCATTCGATTCAAGTCCGATGTGAAAATCTAAATAGAAACTCTTTCTATTATTTCACTCTGCCATGGCCATGGGCTTCTGGACTTGATTCTCATGATCATCATAGGGCTGCTCCTCTACCACCGAGGTAGATAGATTCCATCTTGATGCAATCCAGTTCCTACAATGAACATGCTATAGCCAACATACACCTCAGGGTTCCATATGGCTAGGAGACCGAGTAATGGTGTAGTCAAACTATAACACCCTCAAGGTGAACTGCCGATGCACCTCAGGTCAAAGAACCAGACACACTACTGCAGCATCGAGTCAGTCATTGACGAGAAGGTAGACTTCCTAATGACTACTCGAGGTGGTCACGCTCAGTGCCCTCGTTCTCTAACGAGTACCTGTACTCTCGCTCCGGTGTCTCCACACCGTAGACTCAAGACTCATCTACTAAAGAGAAGCGATTGTACACCAACCTTCCGGATCAATCACCATCCTCGTGATGATCCTATGGTCGGGAGCATTTTATGAGTTAATAATGATTATTCATGTCTTAAATTTTCAACTCTTGAAAATATGAATTATCATTACCATTAACTCAAAGGATGTATCACAGACACTAAATACACATATGTGATAGAAAATAACCCATTTTATTGATTATAGTCAAAATTACAATTTTGCCCCTAGAAGTGTATTACAAGTGTCAGCCAATTCTGGCTTCTAGGGCACATATATCTAACAATCTCCCACTTTGTCCTAAAGCCAATTGGCTACAAGTCTAAGTCCCATCTTCTCAAGGTGGGCTTCGATCTTCTGCTGGCCCAACGGCTTTGTAAGTGGGTCTGCCACATTATCTGTGGAGTTGACTCTCTTGACCTCGACGTAACCCTTCTCGAGGTAATCGTGGATGAGGTGGTATCGCCGCTCAATGTGCTTGGATTTTTGGTGAGACCTCGGCTCCTTAGCAAGGGCTATGGCGCCATTGTTGTCGCAGTATAGAGGAATGGCATCTGATGGCATTACTCCAATTTCTGCAGCAAACTTCTTGTACCAGAATGCTTCCTTCGCAGCCTCTGATGCAGCGATATATTCTGCTTCCATGGTGGAATCTGCTATCATGTTTGCTTGGAACTCTTCCAGCTGACAGCACCACCATTGCACACAAACAGACTCCCAGATGTCGACTTTCGATCATCTATATCGGACATGAAATCCGAGTCTGTGTATCCCTGGACTTGGAGTTCTCCATTACCAAAGACCAACATCATATCCTTAGTTCTTCTCAAGTACTTAAGGATACATTTCACAGAAGTCCAGTGTTCTTCACCTGGATTTGACTGATATCTGCTTGTGACACTCACAGCATGGGCTATATCAGGTCGTGTACATAGCATGGCATACATGAGGCTCCCTATTGCAGAAGCATAAGGGATCTTGCTCATGCGTTCTATTTCCTCAGGTGTGCTAGGGCACATCTTCTTGGAAAGATGAATACCATGTCTGAAGGGTATTAATCCCCTCTTAGAGTTTTCCATACTAAACCTCTTTAGTACTTCCTCTATGTACATCTTCTGTGAAAGTCCTAGCATCCTATTCGGTCTATCCCTATAGACCTTAATTCCTAGAATAAAGGATGCTTCACCTAGGTCTTTCATGGAGAATTCCTTGGACAACCATATTTTGACTGATGTCAACATGGGAATATCATTCCCAATAAGGAGGATGTCATCCACGTACAATACGAGGAAGACAACAGCGCTCCCACTGACCTTTTTGAAAACACATGGTTCCTCTTCATTTTTGATGAAACCAAACTTTTTGATCACATCATTGAAATGAGTGTTCCAGCTCCGAGATGCTTGCTTAAGTCCATATATGGACCTTTGCAGCTTGCAAACCTTGTGATCAGTATCACTGGATGTGAAACCTAGCGGCTGTTCCATATAGATATCTTCCTCAAGATATCCATTTAAGAATGCCGTTTTCACGTCCATTTGCCATATTTCATAATCGAAATAGGCTGCAACGGCAAGCAATGTGCGGATGGATTTTAGCATAGCCACTGGGGAAAAGGTATCCTGATAGTCAATGCCTTCGCGTTGACTATAACCTTTTGCCACTAGTCTAGCCTTGAATGTCTCCACATTCCCATCTGCACCAATCTTTCTCTTGAAGATCCATTTACACCCAATAGGTACTATACCTTCTGGTGGATCTACCAAGGTCCAGACTTGGTTTGAGTGCATCGAGTCAATTTCTGACTGCATTGCCTCTAGCCATTTCTCGGAGTCGATATCTGATATCGCCTCGTTGTAGGTTTTGGGATCATCACCATGAGCACCATTACCTACGAGGAACATTTCCTCTACTTCCTCTGAAATAATACCTAAGTATCTTTCAGGGGGACGGGAAACTCTTTCCGATCTACGAGGTGGAGGAGGTAGTGTTCTTATTGGCTCAACCTGATTTGGTTCCAATTGGTCCTTAGCTCGTTGTACTTGTGAGACTTTCTCATCAAGCTTAATCTGCTTTCCAATGCCGCTATCTTGAATAAACTATTTTTCAAGAAAGATGGCATGTCGACTCACAATCACATTGTGGTCTTCTGGAATGTAGAAATAGTATCCTAATGACTCTTTAGGATATCCTATGAATCGAGCTCTAAAGGACCTAAACTCTAACTTGTCCGCTTGTTGTCTTTTGACATGAGCCGGACAACCCCAAATTCTGAGATGACTCAGACTTGGTTTCTTACCGTGCCATATCTCATACGGTATGGTAGGAACGATTTTAGAGGGAATCCTATTCAGTAGATAGATTGAAGTTAACAATGAGTGTCCCCAAAGGAAATCAGGGAGGTCTGTGAAGCTCATCATGGATCGAACCATATCCAATAGAGTCCGATTTCTCCATTCTGAAACCCCGTTGAGTTGAGGTGTTCCTGGTGGAGTCCATTGAGAGACTATGCCATTTTTCTTAAGATAGTCTAGGAATTTTCGGCTAAGGTATTCACCTCCTCGATCTGATCGAAGAACCTTAATGGGTTTTTCAGTTTTGTTTTTCTACTTCATGTCTGAATTCTTTGAACTTTTCAAAAGCTTCAGACTTATGTCTCATAAGATACACATACCCATACCTAGACAGATCATCGGTAAAGGATAATGAAGTAGACAAAATTGCCTCTAGCCGGCACATCAAATGGGCCGCACACATCAGTATGTACTAGGGCAAGGAGATCTGTGGCCCTCTCCCCATGTCCAACAAAAGGGAGTTTAGTCATTTTGCCTTGAAGACAAGATTCACAAGTTGGATATGACTCAAAGTCAATGGACTCAATAGCCCATTTTTCTCCAATTTGTTGATCCTATCTTCTGCTATATGACCTAATCTCAGGTGCCATAGATATCTATCATTTGGACTATCCCTAGGTCGTTTGGCATTCACGTTTTGCTCGATAGTTAGAATAGGTACATCAATATGTAGCTGATAAAGACCATTAATAAGGAAACCATTTGCAATTTTATTTCTTTCATAAAGAATGTTACAATGGTCCTTAAAGAAGGTAATCACATAGCCTTCTTAGTGCTAAGCATGAAACAGAAATCAAATTCCTGCTAGCTGCAGGCACATAATAACAGTCTTTCAAAACTAAGTCTAAACCAGATGGTAATCGAAGAGGGTATGTTCCCACGGCTACTGCAGCAACTCTTGCTCCATTACCGATGCGTAGGATCATGTCTCCATCCCTCAGCCTCCTGCTATCCTCAAGACCCTGCATAGAAGTGCACAGATGAGCACTAGAACCAGAGTCAAGCACCCAACTGGATGCAGAAGAAACCGTAAGGTTAGACTCAATAACGAGCATACCTCCAGAAGGACCTTCCTTCTTGTTCTTCAGGGTGGCCAGGTAAGTAGGGCAGTTCCGCTTCCAATGGCCGTCGCTGTTGCAATGGAAACACTTTCCTTTGACATCGGCCTTCTTCTTCGGCTCTGCCTTCTTCTTCTTTGATCCTTCCACCTTTCTGCTTTTTCACAGACTTCTTTTTCTTTTTCCATAAGACTTTCTTTTGGAAGAAGTCCGTTCCATAGCAAGAACTGAGCCTTTAGAACCTTTCATAGAAAGCTCAGCGGTAACCAGCATATTCATTAATTCGGCCAAGGAATTTTGAAGTTTATGCATGTGGTAATTCATGATGAATTGCCCATATGCATCAGTCAAGGATTGCAGAATAATATCGTTCTGCAGATCCAAGTCCTAACTTCACACCGAGCTTCTCAAGCTCTTCCATGTCCTTGATCATTGTCAGACAGTGATCTTGGACTGACTGCCCATCACGCATCTTAGCCTTAAAAAGTCATTTCGTGACTTGATATTTGGCTGCGCGACTCTGTTCACCAAACATCTCCTGCAGGTGAGCCAACATTTGGCGAGCAGTCCCGATATCTTCATGTTGGCGCTGGAGCTCATCAGACATCGAGCCCAACATGTAATATCTGGCCTTATTATCTTCGTCTATCCATTTTTCCAGAGATGCTCTCTGTTCAAGTGGATGGACGGGCTGGTAAGGTGGGAGGGTCCTGGTCCAATACATGGGTTAACTTCTCGAAACCCAAAATAATTTTGTAGTTCCTGAGCCAATCTTTATAATTGGGTCCAGTCAGTCTATGTGTGTCCAGGATACGTGCCAATGGGTTGGACGCAGACATTTTTCCTGTAGAGAGTCAAAGATTCTAGTTAGATACTGTAATTTATGACTTGACCAATTTATTTAGGAAATTTTATTTTTAAACAAATTAGCTCCCACTATTTTCTCGGATCCCTACACTCCCTCTGTAGAGATGCAAAAATCTCCATGATTAATGATTTCTAGTGGGTGGTGCGGTCTCACCAACTGACTCATCACCTCACCTAACAGTTATTGGTGATGGGTTAGCCAATGAGTGAACAACTCTTGTTCAATGATTCTCTAATCATGGTGCACCCAAACTTGGTCTCTAATTCATGAATCTCACCGTATCCAAAATATTGATCCACTCCTTAGTTAAGTCAGACCCACCATTTGCATAGACTGGGATTCCTAATTGAGTCTCTCACCGTATCCAAAATATTGAGCCCAACTCATCCTCCAGCCCATAGCATCCAATGCCTAATAGACATGGTTGCATCTTTCCGGTGCAACTGAGCCACTGTATCCAGCCGAGAACAATCAACCCCGGGAAGGGCCCGCACATCTACAATGGTGGAAGACCTCAGACTTAATCTTTTCTTAGGGAGAATTGATTCAGGTCTCATTAAACTAGACTTGTCATAGTCATAACAATTATGACTAACCTAGTGGCATGGGTTAGCTCGGATTATTGACCACCTCAGATCAGAACTGTGTCAACAGATATGGCCAGGTAAGTGAGATCGGTGGAAGGAATATGCCATTAACTCGTACAAGAATGCATTCAGGTCGAGTAGCTTCCAATTAAAAACCAGTCGGTCGTATGTGCCAAACTTACCTTAGACACCAAATTGTTGAGTCAGAACCAATTGGGTTAGCCTACAATCCAGACTCTAACCTCTGAGCCTAATTAGGTCTTGCTTGATCGTGACTCGATCTTGACCCAGACTTAATCCTATTAGGCTGGTCAATTTAAGCATTGTTGATCCCATCTAACCAACTCTTGATTCGGTTTGATCAACCGCTTAGACCTAATTGAGCTACCCAAGCCCGAACCGCAGTATTATGAATATGTCTTAGATCTAAAATTCTCAATTTTAGACCTAATTAATATTTCATAATCTTAATTCTTAATTAAGTAGGGTTCATAAACAAAATATGCACAATAAATCCTAGGGTTTCAGGATCTAGGGTTTTGCAGAAAGTAAGTTTTGGATTTCTGATTAAGGACGAACACGCAGCACCCCTACACATCATAAGAACACCCCATCGAATGGGAAGAGAGGGCCTTTAAACCCTTCTTCATTCTTATGACCGGACGGCCAAGAGGAACGCCTTAATCAGGAACATGTCAATACTACAAAATAGTTTTAGATCTATATCATATATCTCATATACAAATTAGATCTAATCATGGCATATTTTGCATACATCTCATGTATCAAATCATGCATATTTTTCAGATCTAAATTATCTCATAATAATCTAAAAAATTAGATTTAAATTGATCTAATCAAAATAAATTCTAATCTAGATAATTATGTAGAACTATTCTACAACTAGTCTAGACATGCATCAATCATATCTCATATGATGTTTAAAATTAAATAATTTTTATTTGCTATTTTTTAGATGTTATTATAATAATTATAATATCAAAAAATAGTAAATAAATAGATCTAAAATATGATTTAATCAAATTAAATTAAAAACATGCAAGACTATTCTATAGAACTATTCTATTTTAGAACTAGTCATGCATATTTTCTAATCTTAGATCCAAATCATTTAATTTTAATTTTTTCTGATTTCAGATCTGATCACATCTCATGTGACATCTAAAATCACTTATTTTTTAATTAAAATAAATTTAAAATCAGATCTAAATACTTTTAGAACCTTGGCTCTGATACCAGTTGAAGGAAAATCCTGATTTTCTCGGACCAGGTTCGTTCAGATCTGATCAGATCAAGAGATATATTTCAAAAATTTTTTTTCTTTGATCTAAATTAGATCTAAGATATTTTAGATCTAATTATTATTATTTTAATAATAAAAATAAAATTAGATAAATTAAATCAAATTTAATTTACCTTGATGTGGGTAATCCTATTACCCGTTGATGATCCTGTAAGCAGCGGAAGGTTCTGGATCTAGCCACGCAAGTGCCTGGCCTCTACCGGTATCCACTCAGGCTGGATCTGGAGATCCTCTTCTTCTCTATCACATCTCCAAAAATTCAGATCTGGATCTGATCTGGAGGATCTTCAAAACACCTTTTGAAGATCAGCAGTTGTCCTTTGCAGCAGCGCAGCCTTCTAGCTTTCTGTCGCCTTTCTCTGATCTGGATTGCACCAACCAAGATCCCAAACTACTTTTTGGCATGGAGAGGAGAGGGAGAAGATGGTTTGGTGTGGAGGAGGAGAGAGGCAGCCTTGGGGCATGTGGGAATTTTTTGATACTCCTTGAGTTGGGCGCAGGGTCTTATTTATAGACTATGCGTGATCCAACTCCTCTTCTTCCCAACCAATCACAACCCTTTGTGAAATCAGATCTAAATCTGATTGGTGGGAATAGAGTCCCCTGGATTCCTCCTTAGAGGGTGCCTAAGACCAGTCAAAGTTGGTTCTTAGGAGAACTCTAATTGGAATCCAAAAAGGAGATGGAGTCCCTGTCCAACAAGGGACTCCTGGGCGCCTCCAACTTGGGCACACGCCAAGGGTGGCGTGCGCCCTCCTCCTTGCCAGGTTCTGGCAGGGGGACAAGCCCCCACCAGCTCTCCAATAGGTGCATGACATGTGGACAAGAAGTCAAAGTGTCAATGGTCAACATTTGACCAGTCAAAGGTAGACTTTTGACCAAAGTCAAAGGACAAGAAATGGCAGGTGACCAAAAATGGCAGGTAATGTCTTACAAAATAAGACAACCTTTTCTGACTTGGACAACCTCCTAGTCAGACCATAGTGAAGGCCTCTGATTGAGCACAAACTCCTTTGGCTCAGTCAGGACAACTTATTTATGATAGTAAAAGAAGAACGTTAGGTTCAATCGAGTGCTAGCACGATTTTCTTGAACCTAATTGAATCTCATTCAGATCAATTGAACTAGATCAGTTCAATTGATGATCACCAGATTCAAACCCTTATTTGTGTGACCCAGTTAGGTTCAGTTCTGTATGGTAATGGGATATGTCATGATCTCTATCATCGACATCATCGAAACTCCTTTCGATGGATCAGAACTCTTCTGATTCGAACAGCTAGAATGATCGATCATCTAAATCATTCTAATTGCTCCCAAAATCCACCAGTGACACCTAGCAGTATATGGTGGCAACCCATCAGAGCTGAATGCGAACCTCTTGGTGCAGCTACCTGTGTGATTAAGTTCTTCTATCTTGAGCCCCGATCAGATTAGGGTTAAGGTGAACTCGTCAAACCCTAGTTTCTGTCATATGATGTAATCATTCGATTCAAGTCCGATGTGAAAATCTAAATAGAAACTCTTTCTATTATTTCACTCTGCCATGGCCATGGGCTTCTGGACTTGATTCTCATGATCATCATAGGGCTGCTCCTCTACCACCGAGGTAGATAGATTCCATCTTGATGCAATCCAGTTCCTACAATGAACATGCTATAGCCAACATACACCTCAGGGTTCCATATGGCTAGGAGATCGAGTAATGGTGTAGTCAAACTATAACACCCTCAAGGTGAACTGCCGATGCACCTCAGGTCAAAGAACCAGACACACTACTGCAGCATCGAGTCAGTCATTGACGAGAAGGTAGACTTCCTAATGACTACTCGAGGTGGTCACGCTCAGTGCCCTCGTTCTCTAACGAGTACCTATACTCTCACTTCGATGTCTCCACACCATAGACTCAACACTCATTTACTAAAGAGAAGCGATTGTACACCAACCTTCTGGATCAATCACCATCCTCGTGATGATCCAATGGTCGGAAGCATTTTATGAGTTAATAATGATTATTCATATCTTAAATTTTTAACTCTTAAAAATATGAATTATCATTACCATTAACTCAAAGAATGTATCACAAACACTAAATACACATGTGTAATAGAAAATAACCCATTTTATTGATAATAGTCAAAATTACAATATTGCCCCTAGAAGTGTATTACAAGTGTCAGCCAATTCTAGCTTCTAGGGCACATATATCTAATAAGAGGTATACGATATAATCTGAGAGATTCACATCCATAGATGAATTCAAGGTATGCAAGCTTTAGAGATCCATTTATGAATTGAAGTATGCACCTCAGAGTTGGAACATGCATTTTCATAGGACGATCAAAACACATGACTTCATTAAGAACAGAGAAGAGCCTTGCATTTATAAATGGGCAAATAGTGCAGTAGTAGCATTCCTTATCTTATACATGGATGACATTCTCTTAATTAGGAATGTCATGCCCGCACTACAGGAAATAAAAGTCTGGTTGTTATCATAGTTCTCCATGAAGGACTTGGGTGAAGCATCCTACATCCTAGGGATGAAGATCTATTGGGATAGATTTAAAAGGATGCTTGGGTTATCCCAGTCCACATTCATAGATATTATGCTGAAGAGGTTCAACATGGATAATTCCAAAAAAGACTATCTTCCAATAGGCCATGAAATTTCTCTCTATAAGAAGGATTATCCGATAACTCTTAAAGAGAGAGAGCGTATGAGTAGAGTCCTATATGCTTTGACAATAGGACTATCTTGTATGCCATGACATGTACGAGATCAGATATGGCATACTCACTAGGAGTAGTAGATGGATACCAGTTTGATCCTAGAGAAAATCACTAGAAAGCGGTTGAAGCCATCCTTAAGTATTTGAGAAATACTAAGAACCAATGGTTAGTTTATGACAAGTCAGATCTGAAACTTGTAGGGTTTACAGACTCCAGCTTTCAATCTTACCATGGTGACAGCAGAAGTGTGTTAGAATATATCTTTACTCTAAATGATGGAGCTATCCACTGGAAGAATTTCAAGTAGCATACTATGGTAGACTCTGTTTGTGAAGTAGCGTACATCACAGCATCAGATGCTGCAAAGAAAGATATGTGGCTGACGAAGTTTATCACTAAGCTTGGAGTAGCACCCTCCTTTGATAGTCCAGTCCTGCTCTATTACAATAGCACTGGTGCCGTAGCTCAGGCGAAGGAATTAAAGGCACAGTAGCAAACGAAGCACATTCCATGCCACTTTCATGTAGTCTGGGAGATCATGAATTGAGATGACGTCGATCTTCAGAAGATCGATGGAAAGAAAAACCTGACTGACCCCTTTATTAAAGCCCTAGCGATATAGAAGTTTGACAACCATAAGTCGAAGATGGATATTAGATACTTTGTCGAGTGGCTTTATGACAAGTGGGAGTTGTTGGAAAAAATGTTTCAAAGCCAATTATCAGCCTATTGATGATTATGCTGCATTATAATTGTAATTGATTTATTAATTAATAAAATATATTTTTGATATTTTTTTATCATAAGTTTCCATCTTCTAACAAACTCCATTATTATGATGAAGTTCTTAGAATAATTTAGATTCAATAAAGAGAGAATTTATCGATTAGTCCTTAAAACTATTCACAATCAAATGATAGGCTATTAATTAGGATGACAGCATCTATCAAGCATAGGTCGTTGTATGCTATATAGGTTGGTTGTGCTCTTACCCAAGGAGTGTGAAGACACCAGTATGGCATACAGGTGAGATATAAGGATACATCATCATTGAACACGACCAGCTCCAAAGCATTCTGCTATCGAAAATGTCTCTAATGGGATATAGGTATAAATGTCTCTTAGATGTGAGATCATCTTGATGACTTGTAAGCAACTCACTGTACTTTGGTATCAAACTAATTAAATTTCTAATTCAGTAATTAAAGGTTTCTAGGCACAGTCAAGTACTTACGAAGTTAGTGTGTGATCAAGATGGGATTGACTACTCCAAGAGTTGGAGAAGAATGTATCACAATATTTTAATATAGCAAAACCTTAGTCAGGATAATCCATGAGATGGACCTAGTATTTTGAAATACAATGTGGATAGCCTGATCAAAGTTGACAGTTGAACTTTGAGGTATCCTATGAGTAATTTGGTCAAAAAGATGAATTATATTAAAACTATATCTACATGGATTCTAAGAATGTTGTTCTATACATTCGATCTATCTGACCATCGGGTACCATTGCTAGATAGTCACTTTGATTCATATAAAAATTTATTTCTATACTACTAACTTAAGTTTGGACCTATGGGGTCACAGATATTAGAGTTCATGATCTGATCAGATGGTTGATCAATGATTAAGAATCATTCTAGGATTAAATGATCAACACAATTGATGTTTAACATAGTGCAAGTATTGCAGGAGGATCCACTAGCAATTCAATTGCTAATTAGCTTAATTTGATTAATCCAGAGGATTGAGATTAAGTATAATTAAATATAATTTAATTAGATTAGTTTGGGCTTGATTGGATCAAGTTCAATTAGTTTATTGAATAAGCCAAATGCAAGGAAGAACTAGTCCTAGTTCAACTAGGACTTGGGTTAACCCAATTTTCTAATTTGATTAAAAATTAAATGAAAATTAAATCTAATTTAATCTAATTTAATTAAGTTTTTAATTGGGTTAGGACCTAATTTAATTTGATTGATTTACTTCTACTTTGATTTGGTTTGAGAAACCATATTTGACCAAGTCAAATATGGAATCCTAGTAAGACTAGGATTCATCTTGCTTGCACCACCTATATCCAACGCACCCATTCTCTTTCTCTCTAGGATTTTGGTGGGAAATATCCTCTCCCAAGCATTCTCATGAACGCCCCTCTCTCCCACTCTTTCCTATATGGAATATGGTTGTGGATCCAGTCAAAGGAGGAAGTTTGAATTTGATTTGAATTTTCTTTAGATAAAGTTTTAGGAAACTAAAACTCTTTCTATGCATGCCACCCGCTCTCCCTATTTTCTCTCTGATTTATTTAGTGGAAAAGAAAGAGTTTTTGTGTGCCTACCCTGATGGTCCATGGATAAAACAAAGGATGGGGCACCGAAGTGTTGGGTGCACCAACAACTTGCCTATTCAGGACTTGCCTTGTCTAGGTATTTAACGTAGACAAGACTCTTCCATATCTCTATATAAGAGACTTATTTTGATTTGATTTTTAGAGAGATACTAGATCATTGAGAGGGCTCTTGGGCATGTGAAAATTAGAGAGAGAGACCCTTGGGGCATGGGGATTTCATAGACACCAATCTAGGTGTCTAGGTGAGAGAAAGGAGAAGAAGAAGAGGGTCTTCTTCTAGGATTCTTTTGCTCTTTCTTTTTCCTTCTCATTTATAGAGATTATCGAGTACTGTTTCATATCAAAAGTCTCTTCCTTTTCTTTTGATTTTTTGAAGTATTCGAGTCTTGAAGAAGGAAGCACCGAATCAACCATCGAAGAAGGATCAATATAGTACTAGCATACTGTGTTGATTTCCTGCATTGGACTTCTGATCGGGGTTTATGAGCTCGTATGGATATCTCTTAGAAGTCAGACATGTGTGCAGCTCAGAGCTTCATCTCTTAGCTTGGATCATCAAGTTAGAATGTCCAACTTGCACAGGTAACATGGATCTGATCTATTATTACATACCTGCTTTGGATGTAGTGTAGATGCATGTTGATATGATCAACATATTTTTCTTTCTTATATTTTTAATTTTTGATTTAATCTCATGCTATAATCATGTAGTAGGATCTAGATCTAGGGGTTCTCTAATTTTTATGAATAAATTTTGATTTTTTCAATCTTTCGCTGCCTAGATTTGAAAAAGTTTCAAGATCTAGCCCTGAAACCCTAGATCTGGTTCTTTCAAATGTATCATTTGCTCACGAGCATTTTAAGGTCTAATCAATAATCCTCTCTTCATCAAATCTAAGTAGTCCTAAGAATTTTATCACAACATAGGAGTTCATTCGAAGATGTACATTCATAATGAAAAATGCTAGAATAAATATTTTATTGAATAATAAATCATTTACTTTTACAATGTTAGCACAACCGTCAATAGACTAATGATTAACTTTGGAATATATTTTTCAATATCTCTCACTTGTCCTAAAGCCACACGTCATAGTACCTCATATCCATCTTTGACTTGTGATTGTCGAACTTGTTTACCACCAAGGCTTAAGTGAATGGGTTGGCCAAATTCTCCTTTTCATCGATCATTTGAAGATCGACATCACCTTGATCCATGATTTCTCAGACAAGGTGGTAGCAGGGTAGAATAAGTTTGATCTGGTGGTGTGCCTTTAGTTCTTTTGCTTGAGCAATGGCTCTAGTGTTGTTGTAGTAGAGCAAGATCGAACCATCTAGAGAGGGTACTACTCTGAACTTAGTGATGATTTTTCCTAGCCACACATCTTTCTTCGCAGTATTTGATGTCGTGATGTACTCTACTTTACAAATAGAGTCTGCCATAATATGCTGCTTGAAATTCTTCCAGCAGATAGCTCCACCATTAAGGGTAAGCACATAACCAAATATGCTCTTGCTACCATCATGGTTAGATTGAAAGCTAGAAACTACAAACTTCATAAGTTTTAAATCCAACTCATCATAAATTAATCATTGGTCCTTAGTATTTTTTAAATACTTAAGAATAATTTTTACAACCTTTCGATGGTTCTCCCCTAGATAAGATCAGTATCTACTCACTACTCCTAGTGAGTATACCACATCTAGTCTTGTACATATCATGGCGTATATGATAGATCTCACTGCTGAAGTATATGAGATCTACTCATATGCTCTCTCTCTTCAGGAGTTACTAGACAATCCTTCTGAGAGAGATAAATTTCATGGCCTATTGAAAGATAGTCTTTTTTGAAATTTTTCATGCTGAACCACTTTAGCATAATTTCTATGTATGTGGACTAAGATAACATCATCTTAGATCTATCCCCATAGATCTTCATCCCCATGATGTAGGATGCTTCTTCCAAGTTATTCATGCAGAACTAAGATGATAGCCATACTTTTACTCCCTATAGTACGAAAATATCATTCTTGATTAAGAGAATGTCATCGATGTATAGAATAAGGAATACCACTATCGGATCATTTGCGCACTTGTATATGTAGGGCTTTTCTCTGTTCTTAATGATGCTACACGTTTTATTCTTCTTAATAAAATATGAGTTCCAACTTAAGATGCCTACTTCAATCCATTAATGGATCTCTGAAGCTTGAATACCTTGGACTTGTCTGTAGATATGAATCCTTCAGATTGTATCATATATATCTTTTTAGTCAGCTCTCCATTCAAAAAAGCTATTTTCATATCCATCTGCCAGATCTCATAGTCCAGATGGGTACCTATCATAAATATAATCTAAATGGATTTGAGTATTACCAAAGGAGAGAACATCTTATCATAGTCAATACCATAATATTGATGATACTCCTTGACAATCAAGTGAGCTTTATAGATCTCCACCTTTTCATCTACACCTCTCTTTCTTTTGAAGTGAAGGAACCAGATCTAGGGTTTCACGGATAGATCTTGAAACCTTTTGAAGATCTTACAGTAGAAGACTTAAATAAATCTAAAATTTATTTAAATATATAAACACCTAAATCTCAAATCTAATACATGCTCAAGGTATGATATTAAATCAAAAATTAAAATTAAATAAGAAAGAAAAAAGATTGATCAAATCAACCTAGATCTATACTACATCAAATGCAGGTATGAAGTTTATAGATCAGATCTATTATTTGAGCAAGTTTAGATATTCTAACTTGCTAATCTAGGCTTGAGGATGAAGTCATGAGCTGCACACGCATCTGACCTCTAGGAGTCGTCCACACGAGCCTAGGATCTCTGATCTGAAGTTGGATGCAGGAAATCAGCACAGCATGCTAATATTATGCTGATCCTTCTTCGACAGTCAATCCGATGCTCCCTTCTTTGAAATTTAGATTCTCCAAAATATAAGAAGGTAGATGAGAGTTTGCTGATCTAAGAATTTTTCAAAAAGACTTAATGGAAAGGAGGAGAGATTGAAAATAAAACAACCCTAGAAGAAGACCCTCTTCTTCTTCTCTTTTTTCTCACCTAGACACCTAATTTGGTGCCTATGGAACCCCCAAGCCAAAGGACCCTCTTCCTCTGATTTTTGCACATCCCAAACCTCTCCCAAAGATATATATTTTATGAATAAATTAGAATAAAATTTATCCAATAAATAGGGAAAAAGTAGAGTCCAAGTTAGGTCAAATTCCTAGACTAGGAATATCCAAACATGAGAAGTTGTTGGGGCGCCCAACTCTTAGGTGCCTCCATAATTTTTGCCATGGACCAGCAAGGGAGGGTGCACAAAAAAGGAGATTATTTCCATAGAATAAGAGAAGAATTAATTAAAAGAGGGGGCGGCACTCAAGAGAAGATATTTTGGTCAATAAGGATTCTATCTCATAGAATCCTAAGCAAAACCAATTCCTCCTTCGACTTGGTCTTCCACCTAACTTTCAAATATAACTTGGAGGGAGAAAGAGGGCATGGAAATCAGGATGAAAGGAATTTTTCATGAAAAATATCAAAAAAATAGGTATGGGGGGGCATTGGGACCAAGGTGGTGCAAGGAGATAGGGAGTCCTAGTCACACTAGGACTCCTATTTTGACTTGGTCAAACAAGATATTTTAACCAAATAAAATGAAGATTAAATAAATTTAATTAAGTAAGGCCCTAATCTATTTAAGGACTTAATTAAACTAAATTAAATTATATTTAATTCTAATTTATTTTTTAATCAAATTAGAAAATTGGGTTAATTTGAGTCCTAGTTAGACTAGGACTAGTTCTTCCTTGCACTTGGCTTATCCAATAAACCAATTGGACTTGATCCAATTAAGCCCAAACCAATTTAATTAAATAATATTTAATTAGACTTAATCTCAATCTATTCACTTAATCAAATTAAGCCAATTAGTAATCCAATTACTAATCGATCCTCCTGTAATACTTGTGCTAGATTAAACACCAATCGTATTGATTGTTTAACCCTAGAATGATTCTTAATCGTTGATCAACCATCCGATCAGATTGTAAGCTCTAATGTATGTGACCTCATTGTTCGAACCTAAATCAGTAGCATAAAAATAAATTTCTGTATCAATCGAAGTGATCATCTAGCAATGATACCCAACAGTCGGATAGGTCGAAGGTGTAGAACACCATCCTTAGAATCTATGAAGATATAGTTTCCATATAATTCATCCCCTTGACCACAATGCTCGTAGGACATATCAGAGTTTAACTATCAACTTTGATAAGGTTGTCTATATTGTATTTTAAAATACTAAATCCATCTGATGGATTATCCTGGCCAAGATTTTGCTATATTGAAATACAGTGATACATTCTTCTCCAACTCTTGGAGTGGTCAATTCCATCTTGATCACACTCCGACATTGCAAGTACTTGACTGTGCCCAGAAGCCTTCCATTGCTGAATTAAAAATTTAATTAGTCTGGTATTAAAGCATGGTAAGTTGCTTGTAAGTCACTGAGGTGATCTCAGATCTAAGGGATACTTATACTTATATCCCATCAGAGACATTCTCAATAGCAGAATGCTTTGGAGTTGGTCACATTTAATAATGATGTACCCATATATCTCACCTGTATGCCATACCTTCATACTTCTTGGTTAAGAGGATAATTAACCTATATGGCATATAGGGACCTATGCTCGATAGATGCTGTCATGTTAATTAATAGCCTATCATTTGGTCGTGAACAAATTTAAGGACTAATCGATAAATCCTCTCTTTATCGAAACTAAATAGTCCTAAGAACTTCATCACAACAATGGAGTTCACTAGAAGATGTAAACTTATGATGAAGAAAGATGTCAAAATATTTTTTATTAATTAATAAATTAATTATAATATCTCAACCATCAACAGGCTGATGATTGGCTTTGGAACATAATTTTCAGCAACTCCCACTTATCCTAAAGCCACTTGGCACAGTATCTAATACCCATCTTCGACTTATGGTTGTTAAACTCCTTGATTGCCAAGGCTTTAGAGAAGGGATCGGCTAGGTTTTTCTTTCCGTCAATCTTCTGAAGGTCAACATCACCACGATCCAAGATCTCACGGACCAAATGAAAGCGACGTAGAATATGCTTTGTTCACTAGTGTACCTTCGACTTCTTTGCTTGAGCTATGGCGCCATTGCTGTCATAGTAGCGCAGGACTGGACCATCAATGGAGGGTGCTACTCCGAGCTCGGTGATGAACTTTCTCAGCCACATAGCTTTCTTTGCTGCATCTGATGCTGCCATATACTTTGCTTTGCAAACAGAGTCAGCCACTATATATTGCTTAAAACTTTTTCAGCAGATGGCTCCACCATTTAGAGTAAAGATATATCCTGACACACTTTTACTGTCATCATGATCAGATTGAAAGCTGGAGTCTGTAAACCCCACAAGCTTTAGATCTGACTCACTATAAACCAACCATTGGTCCATAGTATTTCTCAAATACTTAAGGATGGTTTTAACCACCTTCCAGTGATTTTCTTTAGAGTCAAACCAGTATCTACTCACTACTCCTAGTGAGTATGCCACGTCTGATCTCGTACATGTCATCGTATATATAATAGACCCCACTACCGAAGCATATGAAATTATACTAATATGCTCTCTCTCTTCAGGAGTTGTCGAACAATCTTTCTTAGAGAGAAATTTCTTGGCCTATCGAAAGATAGCCCTTTTTGGAATTCTCCTTGCTGAACCTCTTCAGCACAGTTTCTATGTACATGGATTGGGATATACCAAGCATCCTTTTAGATCTATCCCTGTAGATCTTCATCCCTAGGATGTAGGATGCTTCACCCTAGTTCTTCATGGATAACTATGATGACAACTAAACTTTTATACCTTGTAGTGCAGGGATGTCATTCCTAATTAAGAGAATATCGTCCACGTACAAAATAAGAAATACCACTGCTGGACCATTTGCCCATTTGTTAATGTAGGATTTTTCTCCATTCCTAACGAAGCCATACATTTTGATCACTTTATCAAAATGCATGTTCTAACTCCGAGATGCCTGCTTCAATCCATAAATAGATCTCTAAAGCTTGCACATCTTGGACTCATTTGTGGATGTGAACCCTTCAGGTTGTATCATATACATCTCTTCAGTCAACTCTTTATTTAGAAAAGCTATCTTCACATCCATCTATCAGATCTCATAGTCGAAATGGGCAGCAATGGCAAGCATGATCCGAATGGACTTAAGCACTCATCATAGTCAATACCATAATGTTGATGATACCCCTTGGCAACTAGACGGGCTTTATAGGTATCCACCTTTCCATCTGCGCCCCTCTTTCTTTTGAAGATCCATTTACACCCAATGGGTTTAACCCCTTCAGGTAGATCAACTAATGTCCATACATCATTCACCTTCATGGAATCCATTTCGGATCTCATGGCTTTTAGCCATTTCTCAGAGTCGGATCTCTGCATCACATCCATATACGTGATCGGATCCTCATCGTTCTCATCGAGTTCGATGGGATCACCATCCTAGACCAAGAATCCATAGTATCTATCTGGATGGTGGGGTACTTTGTCGGATTTAACTAGGCTTCGAATTTGATCTAATCAAATCAGACTTAGGTTTAACATTCTGTGTCAAATTTTCTACCTATTAAACTTCATCAAGTTCAACCTTAGAGACAACAATTCCTTCATCAAGAAACTCTTTTTCCAAAATGGTTGCCCTAAGGCCGACGAACATCTTTTGTTCATCAGCATGGTAGAAATAGTATCCTTTGATCTCTTTTGGGTATCCTATGAATGTACATATATCAGACCTAGGTTCAAGATTGTCTTTAACTAACCGTTTGACATAGGTCGAGCACCCCCAAACCCTAAGGTGTGAAAGTGCTGGCTTACGTCCTGTCCATATCTTATATGGGGTTTTAACTACAAACTTACTTGGAACTCTATTTAATAGAAAACAAGTCGATTCGAGTGCATATCCTTAGAAGGATATCACCAAGCTATCAAATTCCATCATGGATCGGACCATGTCTAATAAAGTCTGATTCCTCCTTTCAGACATACCATTATGCTGTGGTGTTCTAGAAGGAGTCCATTAGGAGAGAATTCCATTCTCTCCTAGATATATGTGAAAGTCATCAGAAAGGTATTCTCCTCCTCAATCATATCGAAGAGTTTTAATACTCTTTTCAGTTTATTTTTCTACTTCACTCTTCACATTTTAGATTCCAATTAGAGTTCTCCTAAGAACCAACTTTGACTGATCTTAGGTGCCCTCTAAGGAGGAATCCAGGGGACTCTATTCCCACTAATCAGATTTGGATCTAATTTCACAAAGAGTTATGATTGGTTGGGAAGAAGAGAAGTTGGATAACAGACAGTCTATAAATAAGACCCTGCGCCCAACCCAGATAGTAATTGGAAGTGATTGAAAGGAATCACAATTCCCACGCCCCAAGGCTGCCTCTCCCCTCTTCCTCCATGCCAAACCACCTTCTTCCTCTCCTCTCCACATCCAAAAGGAGTTTTGGATTTTTGGTTGGTGCGATTCAGATCAAAGAAAGGCGATTAAGAGCTAGAAGGCTGCACTGCTGCAAAGGATGAATGCTGATCTTCAAAAAAAGTTTTGAAGATCCTCTAGATCTGATCCAAATTTGATTTTTGGAGACGTGATAGAGAAGAAGAGGATCTCCAAATCAAGCCCAAGTGGATACCGGTAGAGGCCCAGGCATTTGCGTGGCTAGATCCAGAACTTTTTGCTGCATACAGGATCATCAATTGGTAATTGGATTATCCAAATTAGGTAAATTAAATTTGATTTAATTTATTTTTATTTTATTTTATTTATTAAAATAATAAGAATCAGATCTGAAACATCCTAGATCTGATATAGATCAAAGAGAAAAATTTTTGAAATATATCTCCTAATCTAATCAGATCTGGATGAACCTGGATCAAAAAATCAGGATTTTCCTTTACGCATGCCACCCTTGGCGTGTGCCCAAGCTGGAGGTGCCCAGGAGTCCCTGTTGGATAGGGACTCCATCTTCTTTTGGATTTCGATTAGAGTTCTCCTAAGAACCAACTTTGACTGATCTTAGGCATCCTCTAAGGAGGAATCCAGGGGACTCTATTCCCACCAATCAGATTTAGATCTGATTTCACAAAGAGTTGTGATTGGTTGGGAAAAAGAGAAGTTGGATCATAGATAGTCTATAAATAAGACCCTACGCCCAACTCAGATTGCATGATTGTGTGATTGGAGAATTGAAATCCCATGGCCCAAGGCTGCCTCTCCCCTCTTCCTTCATGCCAAACCCATCCTTCTCCCTCTCCTCTCCACATCTAAAGTATTTGGATTCTTGGTTGGTGCGATCCCGATCAAAGAAAGGCAACTGAAAGCTAGAAGGCTGCACTGCTGCATAGGACAATTGCTGATCTTCAAAAAGAATTTTGAAGATCCTTCAGATCAGATCCAAATCTGATTTCTGGAGATGTGAAAGAGAAGAAGAGGATCTCCAGATCTAGCCTGCGTGGATATCGGTAGAGGCCATGCACTTGCGTGGCTTGATCTAGAACCTTCTGCTACTTACAGGATCATCAACGGGTAATAGGATTACCTACTTCAAGGTAAATTAAATCTAATTTAATTTATTTAATTTTATTTTAATTTATAAAATAATAATAATCAGATCTGAAATATCTTAGATCTGATCTACATCAAAGAAAAAAAATTTTGAAATATATCTCTTGATCTGATCAGATCTGAACGAACCTGGTCTGGGAAATCAGGATTTTTCCTTCAGTTACTACTTTATGTGGATAATTGAACAATGGTATATATATGTTATCACAATCTATTATTGTAGTTTATTCTATTGGCAAGCATCCTAGATTAGATAGTGTATCAGATATCTACTTATGGTACTATGGACTAGATCATATAAACAAGAACAGGATAAACAGATTGACTCAGGAGGGAATCCTTGAAGTTAATGATTGTGAATCACTTCCAACCAATGAGTCATGTCTTCTTGATAAAATGAACAAGTCTCCTTTCACTGAAAAAGGTGAGAGAGCCTATGAGCTCTTAGGTCTAATATATACTGATGTATGTGGACCAATGAGCATAGGTGCTAGAGGTGGATATGTCTACTTCATCACTTTCACCGATGATCTATCGAGATATGGATATGTCTATCTGATAAAACATAAGTCGGAGAAATGTTTCAAATAATTTCAAAGTGAAGT
>QRFJ01007226.1:0-29426 GCA_006176705.1 Cocos nucifera
AGTTAACTATAATTTTTCTTGGACATCCAACAGACTTCAGGCTCAGGACCAAAATTTCACTTGAGCAAAATTATCAAAATTATGCCTATAATAATGGTCAGCCTAGTCAGTTTATCAGCCATCAATATATGATTCAGCCTTCATACCCACCTCCTCAACAACAATCTAGCCTGATGATAGATTTAACCAACTTCAACAATTAATTCTAACTCAACAACAATCTATCGCCAGACTAGAAGCTCAAATAGGACAATTAGTTGAGTCTAACATGAGAGAGAACTAGAACCAACTACCGAACCTACCAATTTCAAACAAACCCACCTAATGACCACAACCACCTGGATTAAATATCAATCTAATATTTCATCTAAGAATCTCCAATTTGAGAATGCAATGTAATTCCTGAACTTAAAGCTATAAGATTCTTACGGACCCATACCAAGACCAGGTAGGGAGGCTAGTACTGATGCTAGCCAAAATAAAAATTTAGAGAAACATGATTAGTACTGAGGACTAACCACTAGAAGAACCCAAGCCAGGAATTAGTACTGATGCTAGTTCCAGTTTAAATGAGAAGAAATAAGGGAAAAGAGAATAGATGATTTACCCGAGACTTATCAAACCTAATGTCCTATTCCCTTCACCCTAGAAGCTAGTTCTTCTTATAAAAAATCAAAAGGCATGTAATGAAATGTCAATGGAGTTTTAAACACATGATCACATTAATTTACCTCCAGAATTAAAACCGTCTTTAGTCACCATTCCAGCACCCATTGAATCAAACTTAACTTCCTAAAACTCCATCATGAGCATCTTTTAGAAAAAAAATAATAGGAAGAAATTCTTAATAAATATTGGTCTGAGAATGAAATCATAAATTATATCCTAAAAATTAATAGTGAATATATCAATAATGGGATTAAAATCAACTTTCTGAGATTGGCAATCCAAAACCATAGAATTTGTCAATCCAATATTCGACATAGGATAGTGAGCTGCATCAATGTCTTGGCTGAAGACGGTTAAATATAAGCGCTGTTTCGGAGGCCAACCCAAAAATTTAGTTTTCTTATTCTAATTTATTTTTTTTTAGTTTTTTTTTTTAGATAATTTTGAATAATTGGAGGAAGAGCTCAAATTTTCAAAGGCGATGCTGAGACTAAAAATATTACTGAGTTAGGTATATTCTTTCATGTTCTTTATTACACCCTTTATTTTTCTTTCTCCATTGAGGATAATGTCGATTAAGTTGGGGGAGAGAAAAATAAAATTTTTTTTAAAATTTTTAAGTCCTCAAAAAAGTTAGTATTATGTATTTAGATACTTGATTATGCTTAAGAATCAAATTAAACTAAGCATTTTAAAAAAAAAAATTTGATACAGCAGATCAGAGAATCTGTGAGATATTGAGGAATCAAGTATTAAGAAAATTTAATAAAGTTAAGTCCAGAACAATAAAAATTTTTCTTGGAGTATTTCTAATTATTTTTACTAGCACAAAAAAAAGTCTACTTTTTATAGGTTGTGTAGAGTAAACCATACATTCTTCATATAAAAATTTATTTTAATAAAATAGTTTCCAAATACTTCTCACTGAGTAACCGGGCCTCTTTGCCTAAGCAAGCATTGAGTTTCGCGTCAAAAGGTGGGAAGGACAATGAAGCTCGTTGTAAAGCTCGTCTTAACTCGTAGCCTATTTGATTCGAGCTAGTAAGCTCGAGGGGTATTCCATACCTAGTGCCCTAAAGCCAACTGGTTTGGGAGTCAATGGCCCAAGACTCGCTACATGAATCAAATAGAAAGCTTAAGGAGTTAAGACACTCAATAAGTGTTACAATGTTAAAAAAAAAAAAAAAAAAAAAAAAAAAAAACATTGGTTTCCCACAAGTAAACCGGGTCCTGCTGCCCTAAGTAAGCAATGATATCGCGTCAAAAGATGGGGCAATGTAAAAATAAAAATTAATAAATGAAGGATGAAGTAGCAATACACCTGCCTATTATGAAATTAGATAGATCAGAGATAAAGGTAGGATAATTTAGAAAAAGTTTCTGAAAAAATTTAATGTTCTTTACTTAATTTTTCTATTGATAAGTATTAATACCCCAATGATATATCTCATTTAAGCTCTACTGATATCAATGGCTATTTTAAAATTGCTTAGGTAAAATTCGAAACTCTAAAGTTAAAAGATATTTAAAACTAATTTTTTCTTTACTCGAGGATGAGCAAAGCTTAAGTTGGAGGGTGTGATATGCATCATAAATTCATCAATAAAAGTATTAATTTTATTAATTAATTTTATATTAATTTTTAAAAATATTAATCAATTTATATAAATTTTAAAAATTCAAAATTTATATTTTATTAATTAAAAAATAATTAAAAAATAATAAAAAATAATAAAAATTAAAAAATAAAATTTATTATCAATAGAAAGAGCTCATTTTTTGATCACAAACAAAATAAATTTTCAAATAAAACGGAGCTAAAATGAAAAGATATGAATTTTAAAAATAATAAAATAAATAAAAATTAATAAAAAAAAAGAAAAAAGGCTCAGCCGACTCCGCAAGCCGAGCCACCAAGCCAAGTCGAGCCATCAAGCTGACTCAGCCATGAAGCCATCAGCCGATCCACGATCCAGGCGTGGACCCGCCAACTCAGCAAATTCCGGCGAATCAGAGATTGCCTATGTGGTGGACCTAGACCCTTAAGGGTCTACAGAAATTTATCATGGCTCACAAGGGTAATTAGTCTTTTTGTCCAACAACAGCGGCGCACTGATTGGTTGCGTGTGCGGTGCGGCCGGTCCACTGCGGTCCATGGGAACCAATTATTGCGCGATCGGATGGATGTTGGTTGTTTGCGGTCAGGATCGGACGGCTGTGGTTCTTCCAATTTTATTCAGATACAAACATCACGCGGATCACCATCGGATGGTAGCACTCGATCCAGGAGACGATCCGACGGTCCAGAAAGCTCCCGACGGCAATCAAACTTTCAGGCGCACGATTTGCGGCCAGATTTCCTCCATCAAGCGCGATCCGACGGCCAGAATTTAATCCGACCCGATCTGAGTTGATCTGCATCCGATTTTGATGATTTTTGGACCGTTGGATTCCTATTGAATGGCTAGATTTTATCATATTTATCAGAGATGTATCAGAGCTATTTTAATTCAAATTTTATTAAAATTTTGATGATTACAAAGTTCATTAGTCCCACATTACCTTTAGAAAAAAAATATCCAGCCCTCCTAGCTCTATAAAAAGGACCTCAGGCCATCAAAAATCAACATCTCCGATCAAGTGAGAGTTTTTGGTATAGGGCAAAGCCAGGCTATGGGTTAAAGGCTACTTCGAAGCAATGGGTGCCGAGAAGAAGAGCGAGCTTCTACACCATCTTTCTGCCAATGCCGATCCAAGATCAGAGATCAGGCTATTTTATTTTATTTTATTTTTTTTAAATTCTATGTATTTAAATTCTAAAATTTTAATTAATAAAAATTTTATTTTTATATTTTAATTTCTTGCTTTTTATTTTTATTGTAATTTAGTTTTTGCACTTTAAATTATTGCTTTGCAAGTAGATGCTAAGATCTAACTAGTAGATCTTAGTACCAAGTTTAAATTCGCTTTTTATTTTCCGACTTCACTTTTGATTATGAAAACTCAAATCCTTTTCTTCTTTTCTTTTCAAAAAATCAAAGATTTCAAATCTAAAAATACTACCTTTCTTGTGGATTCGACCCGACTCATTGCTATCTACGCATTTTTAATTATTCTAAGAAGTCGGATTAAACTGATAAACACGGTGTCTTAACGACAACATCGCGTCTTTATCAAGTAGCCGTCATTGTTGCAATGGAAACACTTTCCTCCATCAGCGGCCTTCTTCTTCTGCTCTACCTTCTTTTTCTTTCCTTCTTTTACCTTTTGCCTTTTTACAGACTTCTTCTTCTTTCCAAAAGACTTTCTCTTGGAAGAAGTTCGTTCCATAGCAAGCATTGAGACTTTAGAACCTTTGATGGAAAGCTCAGTAGTAACCATCATGTTTAATCTCGGCCAGAGAATTTTGAAGTTTATGCATATGGTAGTTCATGATGAACTATCCATATGCGTCAGTCAAAGATTGCAGTATTATATCATTCTATAGATCCAGGTCCAACTTTACTCCAAGCTTCTCAAGCTCTTCCAAATTCTTGATCATCATCATATAATGATCTTAGACCGACTGCCCATCGCGCATTTTAGCCTTGAATAGTCATTTAGTGACTTGATACTTAGTTATGCGACTCTATTCACTAAACATCTCTTGTAGGTGAGCAAACATTTGATGGATAGTCCTGATATGTTCATGTTGGCGCTGAAGCTCATCAGACATTGAGTCCAACATATAGTATCTGGCCTTATTATCTTTGTCCGTCCACTTATCAAGCGACGCTCTCTGTTCAGCAGATGGACGGGCTGGTAAGGTAGGAGGATGCTAGTCCAATACATGAGTTAACTTCTCAAAATCCAAAATGATTTTGAAGTTCCAAAGCCAATCCTTATAATTAGGTTCGGTCAGTCTATGGGTGTCCAGGATACGTGCTAGTGGGTTGGAGGCAGACATTTTTCTATAAAGAGTCAAAGCTTCTAGTTAGATATTGTAATTAAGACTTGATCAATTTATTTAAAAATTTTATTTTTTAAATAAATTAGCTCCCACTATTTTCTTGGATCCCTACACTTCCTCTATAGAGATGCAAAAATCTCTACAATTAATGATTTCTAGTGGGTGGTGCGATCCCACCAACTGACTCATCACCTCACCTAACAATTATTGATGATGGGTTAGCCAATGGATGAACAACTCTTGTTCAATGATTCTCTGATCCTAGTGCACTCAAACTTGGTGTCTAATTCATGAATCTCATAATGCCTGTAATATTTATCCACTCCTTAGTTAAGTCAGACCCACCATTTGCATAGATTGGATTCCAAATTGGTTCTCTCACCATATCTAAAATATTGAGCCCAATCCATCCTCCTGTCCATAGCTTTCAATGCCTAATAGAAATGGTTGCATCATTTCGGTGCAATTGAACCACTGTAACCAACCAAGAACAATCAACCCTGGGAAGGGCCCGCACATCTACAATGGCAGAAGACCTTAGACTTAATATTTTCTTAAGGAGATTTGATTTAGGTCTCATTAAACTAGACTTACAATAGCCATAATAATTACGACCAACCTAGTGGCATGGGTTAGCTCGAATTATTGGCCACCATAGATCAAGATTGAGCCAATAAATATGGCTAGGTAAGTGAGACTGATGGAAGGAATATATGCCATTAACTCGATAAGAATGCATTCGAATCGAGTAGCTTATAATTAAAAATCAATTGGTCATATCTACCAAACTTATCTTAGATACCAAATTATTGAGCCAGAACCAATCAGGTTAGCCTACAATCCAGACTCTAACCATTGAGCCTAATTAGGTCTTAGCTTGATCAATCACTCACGTGACTCGATCTTGACCCAAACTTAATCCTATTAGACTGGTCAATTTAAGCACTCTTGATCCTATCTAACCAACTCTTGATTCGATTTAATCAACCGCTTAGACCTAATTGAGCTACCCTAGCCCGAACCCAATTTTATGAATATATCTTAAATCTAAAAATTCTTAACTTTTAGACTTAACATATTTCATAATCTTAATTCTTAATTAAGTTTAGGATTCACAAACATAACATTTAAATAAAATCCTAGGATTTCAGGATTTAGGGTTTTGCAGAAAATAAGTTTTTGGATTTTTGATTAAGGACGAATGCGCTGCACCCCTACACATCATAAGAACACCCCATCGAATGGAAGAAGAGGGCATTTAAACCCTACTTTATTCTTATGATCGGACGGCCAAGGGAAACATCTTAATCAAAAATATGAAAACTATAAAACTAGTTAGATCTACATCGTATATCTCATACATAAAAATTGATCTAACTATAAACATGTTTTGCATATATCTCATGTATTATATCATGTATATTTTTAGATATAAATTATCTCATAATTATCTAAAAAATTAAATTTAAATTGATCATATCAAAATAAATTCTATTCTACAAAATTATGTAGAACTATTCTACAACTAGTCTAAACATGCATTCATCATATCTTATATGAACCAAAAATTAAATAATTTTATTTTCTATTTTTTAGATCTTATTATAATATTTATAACATCAAAAAATAGTAAATAAATAGATCTAAAAATCATAACTTAATCAAATTAAATTATGATCATGCAAGACTATACATAGAATAATTCTATTCTACAACTAGTCACACATCTTGTACAACTTAGATCTAAATTATTTAATTTCTAATTTTTTTTATTTCAAATCTAATCATATCTCGTGTGACATCTAAAATTACCTAATTATTAGATTAAAATTAGATCTAAATTATTTATGAAAACCTATCTCTGATACCAGTTGAAGAAAAAATTCTATTTTTTGGATCAGATTCATTCATATCTAATTTGATCAAGAAAAATATTTAAAATTTTTTTTTCTTAGATCTAAATTAGATCTAATACTTTTTTAGATCTATTTTAATAAATTTAATAAATAAATTAAATTAAATTAAATTAAATTAAATTTATATCTTATTCTTGGGTAATCTTATTATCCTATGATGATCTTGCTGATTTACTGAGGTTGTGGATGCAGCCAAGCAATCGCTTGGCCTCTACCGGTATCCACTTAGGTAGGATCTGGAGAGCTTCTCCTTCTTAATCATTTCTTCAAAGATCAGATCTGGATATGATCTTGAAGATCTTCAAAATAATTTTTGAAGACCTGATGTTGTCTCTTGCAGCAGTGCTGCCTTCTTCCTTTGTTGTCATCTTTCTCTTGCCTGGATCGCACCAAACTTTAGCGCAAAGCCTCTTGGACATGGAGAGCAGAGAGAAGATTAGAGGTTGGCATGGAAGAGAGGGTAGAGGGCTATGTGGCATGGGCAAGGAGAGAGCTCTCTCAAACCTAGGCGTAAATAGGGTTTATATAGATCCTGCTGCGCCATGTAGTGCCACATCATCTCGGCCAATCACATCTCTACGTGCAATCAAATCTAAATTTGATTGGTGGGATGACATCACCTAATCTAATCAGATGAGAGTCCCTCTCAAACATCATTAGGTGGTGCCAAGACTGATCAAAGTAGAGTCTTTGGCACCACCTTGTTTGATACCATGAATCTACCTGGAGTCCCATCAGTATGTGACTCCAGGCATCATTATCCTTGGATGCATGCCTCCATAGGCATGCCCCCCTCCTTTTCTCTTTCTAGTAGGGGGACAAGAGGTCAAATCTCTATCCTATGGTTGCATGACACATGGGCAGATGTCTAAGTGTCAAAGGTCAACATTTAATCAAAGTCAAAACATAAGAATTAGCAGGTGACAAAAAATGGTAGGTGTTGTCTTAAATTTATCTCATAAATTAAGATAACTCTTTTCTAATCTAGACAAGCTCCAGTCATACCAAGTAAAGGTACCTGAGTTAGCCCAAATACATATGGCTTAATCGAGACAACTTTTGATGATTGTTGAAGGAGAACATTAGGCTCAATCTTGTGCTAGCACGATTTCCTTCAACCTAATTGAATTTAATTCAAATCAATTGAACTAGGTTAGTCCAATTGATGATATCCAAATTCAAACCCTTATTTGTATGATCCAGTTAGGTTCAGCTCTATATGGTAATGAGATATATCGCGATCTCTATCATTAACATCGTCGAAATACCTTCCGATGGATCAGAACTTTTCTGATTTAGATAACTAGAATGATCGATCATCGAAATCATTCTAATTGCTTCCAAAATCCATCAGTGACACTTAGTAGTATATGGTGGCAGCTCATCAGAACTAAAAATAAACCTCTCGGTGTAGTTACCAGTGTGATTAAGTTCTTCTATCTTGAGCCCCGATCGGATTAGGGTTAAGGTGAACTCATCAAATCCTAATTTTTGTCATACGAATTAATCATTCGATTCAAATCCAATGTAAAAATCTTAATAGAAACTCTTTCTATTATTTCACTTTGCCATGGCCATGGGCTTATGGATTTCATTCTCATGATCATCATAGGGCTGCTCCTCATCTACCGAGGTAGATAAATTTTCTCTTAGTGTAATCTAATTCCTACAATGAATATGCTATAGCCAACATACACCTCAGGATTCCGAATGGCTAGGATATTAAGTCATGGTGTAGTCTAACTATAACACTCTCAAGGTGAACTACCGAGGCACCTCAAATCAAAGAATCAGATACACCACTACAACTTCAAGCTAGTCATCGACGAGAAGGTAGACTTCCTAATGACTTCTCAAGGTTGTCACGCTCAGTGCCCTCATTCTCTAACGAGTATCTATAGTCTCGCTTTGGTGTCTCCATACCGTAGTGATAGAAATGTGATGTTATCATTAAGACATCATGTTTATCAGTTTAATCCAACTTCTAAAAATAATTAAAAATCTGTAGATAGCAGTGAGTCAGGTCGAATCCATAGGGAAGGTAGTGTTTTTAAATTTGAAATTTTTGATTTTTGAAAAGAAAAAGAAAAGAAAAGAATTTTGAAATCAAAAGTAAAGTCAAAAAATAAAAAGTAAAAATTAAAAGGTGTAAAAATTTAAACTTGGTACTAAGATCTACTAGTAAGATCTTAGCGTCTACTTACAGAAAAATAAAAAGTAATAATTAAAATATAAAAATTAAATTATAATAAAAATAAAAAATATGAAATTAAAGAGTATAAAAATAAATATTACATTAAAAAGTTTATAATTTAAATACATAAAATGAAAAGAAAATAAAATATGTTGATCTTTGATTTGGGATCGGCATTGGTGGAAAGATGGTGTAGAAGTCCCTCTCTTCTTCTCGGCACCAATTGCTTTGAAGCAGCCATTAACCCATAGCCTAGCTTCACCTTGTACCAAAGCTTCATCTTGACTGAAGATGTTGATTTCTGAAGGCCTGGGTCCTTTTTATAGAGTTAGGGAGGCTAGATATTTTTTTCTGGAGGCAATGTGGGACTAAGGGTTGTTTTAATCATCAAAATAGGAAGAAATTCGAGTGAAATTTGGATTAAAATAGCCCTTGTTGGGTTCTTTTAATTCTGGCCATTAGATGGTGATCCGATGCTTCCAAAAATACCAAAAATAGATGTGTAATGGCCCAGATTAAGTTGGATTAATTTTTGACCGTTGGATCGCGCTTGATGGAGGAATTTAGGCCGTTGATCATGCGCCTGAGAGTTTGATCACCGTTAGGAGCCTTCTGGACCATCGGATCGAAGTTGGAATCAAGCGCTACCATCCGATGGTGATCTGGGTGAAATCAACAATCGATAAAAAATCTGACCATCCGATCTTGACCGCAAACAACTACCACCACATGATCGCACGTTTACTATTCTCATGGACCACGTGGACCGGCCACATCATGCACCGCAACCAATCAGCACCTTTTATTAATAGATAAAAAGACCAAAATGCCCTATGAGCCATGATGAATTTTCTGTAAATCCTTTAGGGGTCTAGGTCCACCACGTGGCAGGCTCTGATTCACCGGTGTTTGCTGAGCTGGCGGTCCACACTATGCTGTAAACCGACTGATGGCTTCTGGGCTTGAGTTGGCTAGCATGGATGGCTTGGTACACCGGCTTGGTCAGCTTGGCTCGGCACGTTTGGACGCGTTGGCTGCTGCGGCATGGCGGCTTGAGCCGTTTGAGCGGTATGTTATTTTTTAATTTAAATTTTTTTATTTTATTTCTTTAGAAATTCATATCTTTTCTGTTTTAGCTCCATTTTGCTCCAAACTTGTTTCGTTATGATCAAAAAAATAAGATCTTTCCATTAATTATAAAATTTTATTTTTTAATTTTTATTATTTTTAATTAATTTTTTAATTAATAAAAATATGAATTTCTCAAAAATATATATAAGTTGATCATTAATTCTTAAAAATTAATATAAATTAATTAATAAATTAATACTTTTATTGATAAATTTATGATGCTTATCACACCCCCCAACTTAAGCTTTGCTCATCCTCGAGTAAAGAAAGAATTTAGTTTTAAATACCTTTTAACTTTAGAGTTTCGAATTTTACCCAAGCGTTTTCAAAATGGCCATTGATATTCAGTAGAGCTTAAGTGAGACATATCATTGGAGTATTAATCCTTATCAATAGAAAAATTAAGTAAAGAGCATTAAATTTTTTTGAACTTTTTCTAAATTATCCCATCTTTATCTCTGATTTGTCTAAGCTTTCATAGACAAGTATATTGCTACTTCCATCCTTCATTTATTAATTTTTATCTACACATTGCCCACTTTTTGATGCGAATATCATTGCTTACTTAGGCAACAGGACTGTATTACTCGATGGAAAATCAATGTTTTCTTTTTTTTTTAACGTTGTACCATTATTGAGTGTCTTAACCCCTTAAACTTTCTATTTGATCCATGTAGCGAGTCTTGGGCCAATGACTCTCAAACCAGTTGGCTTTAGGGCACTAGGTATAGAATATCCCTCGGACTTACTAGCTCAAATCAAATAGGCTATGAGTTAAGACTAGCTTTACAATGATCTTCTTTACCCTTCCCACCTTTTGATGCGAAACTCAATGCTTGCTTAGGCAAAGAGGCCTGGTTACTCAGTGAGAAGTACTTGGAAACTATTTTATTAAAATAAATTTGTTATATGAAGAAACGTATAGTTACCCAACACAAGCCTATAAAAAGTAAACTCTTCTTTGATGCTAATAAAAATAATTAAAAATGCTTCAAGAAAAAACTTTTTATATTCTTAGACTTAACTATTTATTGAATTTTCTTAATACTTGATTCCTCAATATCCCATAGATTCTCTGATCCATGTATCAATTTTTTTTTAAAAATGCTTAGTTTAATTTAATTCATAAGCATAATCAGGTGTCTAAATACTAAATACTAACTTTTTTGAAGACTTAAAATTTTAAAATTTTTATATTTCTCCCTCCAACTTTATCGACATTGCCCTCAATGGAGAATAAAAAATAAAGGGTGTAATAAAGAACATGAAAGAATATACCTGACTATATTTTTGATCTAGCACATGCCTTTGAAAATTTGGGCTCTCCCTCTAGCTTATTCAAATTATCCTAAAAAAAATAAACTAAAAAAATAAATTAGATAAAAATTAAATATTGGGTTGCCTTCCAACAAGTGCTAAGTTTACCATCTTCAGCCGGACACAATGCAGCTTACTATCCTGTGTCTAATATTGGATTGATAAATTCTAATAATTTTGGACTGCCAATCTTAGAAAGTTGATTTATAATCCCATTATTGATATATTTACTATTAATTTTAGGGACATAATTTATGATCCCATTCTCAGACCCATGTTTATTAAGAATTTCTCCTATTTATTCTTCTAAAATACTCATGAATGGAGTTTTAGGAGTTACGTTTGGTTCAATGGGTGCTGGAATGGTGATTAAAGATGGCTTTACTTTTAGAGATAAATTAATATGATCTTGTTTAAATAACTCCATTGACATTTTATTACATGCTTCTTGATTTTTGTAAGAAGAACCGACTTCTAGGATTGAAGGGAATAGGACATTAGGTTTATAAGTCTCAGGTAAATCATCTATTCTCTTTTCCCCTTTTTCTATCTCATTTAAACTGGAAGTAGCATCAGTACTAATTCCTAGCTCGGGATCTTCTATGTGGTTAGTCTCAATACTAACCAGTTTCTCTAATTTTTCATTTTGGCTAGCATCAGTACTAGCCTCTCTCACTTGGTCTTGGTATGGGTCCATAAGAATCCTATAGCTTTTAAGTTCAGGAATTACTTTGGCATTCTCAAATTGGGGATTCTTAGATGAGACATTAAATTGATAACTTGGTCCAAGGTGGTTGGTGGACATTAGGTGGGTTGTTTGAAATTGGTAGGTTCGGTAGTTGATCTAGTTCTCTCCTCATGTTAGACTCAACTAATTATCCTATTTGAGCTTCTAGCCTGGCGATAGATTGCTGTTGAGTCAGAATCAATTATTGAAGTTGGTTAAATCTATCATCAGCTAGATTGGTCTGTTGAGGAGGTGGGTATGAGGGCTGATTATGATATGGTGGCTGGAAAGGCTTACTAGGCTGACCTCTGTTATAGGCATAATTTTGGTATTGGGATCTATTTTGATAATTTTATACCGGTGAAATTTGGATATGAGCCTGAGTCTGTTGAGATGTCTAAGAAAAATTATGGTGGTTGCTCCAATCTGGATTATATGAATTTGAAAATGGATCATTAACCGGCTTGGAGTAGCCTTTAGCAGCTTGGACTTGTTCTTGGATAAAAGATGAAAACTATGCAGTCATAGAACATTCACTCACATGATGGGTTGGGCTAGCACAGATTGAACAAATCTTCTGATAATTAGAAGATGATGTGAATTATGCAGGAGATTGTTGACCTAGGGTTAGGACTTGATCTAATTTTTGAGCAAGAAAGTCCACTTTATTTATCAAATTTAAATCAGTCTTATGACTAGATTCTAGATGTTTAAATTCATGGATCCTTGCCCAGGTTTGGTGGAAAGACAACGAAGCATGGTTAATTGAGTTTTCACTCAGGATTTCAAATAAGGTATAGGCTTCGTCCTCACTCTTGTTCATGAATGCACCTCTACAGGATGCATCTACTATCTGTCTATATTGGTCTCCTAAACCCTCATAGAAAGCTTGAAATATTTACCACATAGACAAACCATTGTGTGGGCATTTTCTAAGAAGTTTCTTAAGTCTCTCCCATGACTCGTGAATCTGTTCCCCTGAAAGCTGAGCAAATCCATTGATAGCTCGCCTCATAGTATTGGTTCAGCCAATGGGGTAAAATTTTTTAAGAAATTCACTTTGTAAGTCAGCCCAAGTTTTAATTGATCTCCCTATTATCCCAAGCCAGTACTTGGCTTTGTCTTTTAATGATAAGAAAAATAAAATTAGTCGAAGGGCATCATTAGTTAAGTTTTGAATTCTCACCATAGAGCAGATTTCTAAGAATTCATCCAAATATTTATAAGGATCTTCATTGGTGTTCCCTTAAAAAGATGGAAGCATCTGGATTGTGGTCGGCTTGATCTCGTAGTGGGTAGCATAAATTTCAGGTAATTGGATACAAGTCGATGGGTTATAGGTAGAAGGAATAAAGTATTTCTTCATCTGCTTAGGTAGTTCTCTAAAATTTTCAGCCATTTGGTTATCAAGTTTAATATAATTCAGCCTTTTAATTTTATGGTTGGGTTTGACTAGATCAGATAAAGCAATTTCTTACCGTGCATGCACTAGTGCAACCCTAACATGTGGTTCAAATTTTTTTTTAAATTTTTTTAAATTTTTTTTATTAATTTATTATATTAAAGATTAATTATTTTATTAATTAATTAAATTAAATTAAATTATTATTTTAAATATTTTTTGGTTAGTTAAATTTAATTTTTATTTTATTTTATTTTACTTTTAGAGGAGAAAGAAGAAGAGAGAAAGAAGAGTTGTAAAACAAAAAGGTCCTAGGGAGTCCTAGAACTAAGAAGAAAGAGAAGAATTAAGTTTAATTAGGTTTGATGTTGGTTAGCAATCAAGTTGGTCAATCAATCCTAACTAAAGATTGTCCTAGATCTAGATAGCTCCTAACTGCCAAGGTCACCTTCAAGCCCTCCAACTATAGGAATAGCCAATCAACTAGCCAGGTAAGTGTAAGGTCGGTGGGAGTCCCCCCGTTGCTTGCCTTAGACACCAATTGTATTTGGCCAGGTAAGCTAACGGAACCAATTAGAAACTATCTTTCTTTGGGCTCAGTCATCCCTGAATCACTTTTCTGGACATCAGTCAAATTAACTAACCCTAATCAGGTTCAACTCTTAGGGTTCCTTGTCCTATTTAGCTCGAGTTCCTAGGGCTGATGTCTAATTGATTTTAAAATTAAAGGCTTAGGTCAATCTAGGATGCTGGTTGGTTGTTTGTGAGCCAAGGAAGGGTGATCAAATCCCCACCTTATCTAATTTAATTGGGTTGTGCCCTTAATTTGGTTTAATATAGATATGCACAAAAAAAAATTTCAATCAAAGGGTTCTATGACATTTAAACTAGATGCATGCAACTAATTGAATTCTGAAAGACTTACCTTACTTCTAACAATCACCAAAAAAAATAAAATTAATATGATGCATGCTCTAAATAGTTAGGATTTCTAATTTTATCATGAGACTTTTAATTAGGTTTAAATGGATATTTTTTAAATTAATTTAAAAATAAAATAAAATAAGTAAATAAATAAAAAGAAAAGAGGACTAGGGTTAGGATTGATCTCACCAAAATTAGTTGCTTTCTTTCTTTTCTCTTTTTTTCTATAAAATAAATAAATAAAGAAAAATAGTAAGCAATATTTAAAAAAAATATTTATAATTAATTTACAAAAAATCAAAGAAAATAAAAAAAAAATAGCATCTATTCCATCCCGGCAATGGTGCCAAAAACTTTATAGAAATACGATGTTGTCGTTAAGACACCATGTTTATCAGTTTAATCCGATCTATAGATAGCAGTGAGTCAGATCGAATCTACAGGGAAGGTAGTATTTTTAAATTTGAAATCTTTGATTTTTAAAAAGAAAAAGAAAAGAAAAGAATTTTGAAATCAAAAGTGAAGTCAAAAAATACAAAGCAAAAGTTAAAAAGTGCAGGAATTTAAACTTGGTACTAAAATCTACTAGTTAGATCTTAGCATCTACTTACAGAAAAATAAAAAGTAATAATTAAAATATAAAAATTAAATTACAATAAAAATAAAAAGCATGAAATTAAAGAGCATAAAAATAAATATTGCATTAAAAAGTTTGTAATTTCAATACATAAAATAAAAAGAAAATAAAATAGGCTAATCTCGGATCTTGGATCGGCATTGGTCGAAAGATGGTGTAGAAGCTCTACTCTTCTTCTCAGCACCAATTACTTTGAAGCAGCCATTAACCCATAGCCTGGCTTCACCCTGTACCAAAGCTTCACCTTGATCGAAAATATTGACTTTTGAAGGCCTGGGTCCTTTTTATAGAGCTAGGGAGGCTAGATATTTTTTTCTAGAGGCAATGTGGGACTAAGGGTTATTTTAATCATGAAAATAGGAAAAAATCTAAGTGAAATTCAGATTAAAATAGCCCCTATTGAGTTCTTTTAATTTTGGCCGTTAGATGGTGATCTGATGCTTCCAAAAATACCAAAAATAGACGTGTAATGGCCTAAATCAAGTCAGATTAATTTCTGACCGTTAGATCATGCTTGACAGAAAAATTTAGACCATTGATCATGCGCTTGAGAGTTTGATCGCCGTCGGGAGCCTTCTAGACTGTTGGATCGAATCTGGAATCAAGCGCTGCCATCCGATGGCGATCTAGGTGAAATCAGCAATCGAAAAAAAACTTGACCGTTCGATCTTGACCACAAACAATCACAACCACACAATCGCTTGTTTACTGTTCCCATGGACCGCATGGACCGGCCACATCGTGCACCGCAATCAATCAGCAACTTTTATTGATAGATGAAAAGATAAAAATGCCCTGTGAGCTGCGATGAATTTTTTGTAAATCCTTTAGGGGTCTAGGTCCACCACGTGGCAGGCTCTGGTTCGCCGATGTCTACTGAGCTGGCGGTCCACACTATGCTGTAGACCGACTGATGGCTTCTGGGCTTGAGTCAGCTACCATGAATGGCTTGATGCGCCGACTTGGTTGGCTTGGCTAGGCGCATTTGGACGCGCTGGCTGCTGCGGCATGGCGGCTTGAGTCGTTTGAGCCGTATGTTATTTTTTCATTTAAATTTTTTTATTTTATTTCTTTTGAAATTTATATCTTTTCTGTTTTAGCTCCATTTTGCTCCAAACTTATTTCGTTATGATAAAAAAAATGAGATCTTTCCATTGATTATAAAATTTTATTTTCTAATTTTTATTATTTTTTAATTAATTTTTTAATTAATAAAAATATGAATTTCTCAAAAATTATATATAAGTTGATCATTAATTTTTAAAAATTAATTTGAATTAACTGATAAATTAATATTTTTATTGATGAATTTATGATGCTTATCACGTAGACTTAAGACTCATCTACTATAAAGAAGTGATTGTACACCATCCTTTCGGATCAATCACCAGCTTCATGATGATCCTATGGTTAGAAGCATTTTATGAGTTATTAATGAAAATCCATATCTTAAATTTTTAACTCTGAAAATAAGAATTATCTTTGCCATTAACTCAAGGGATGTATCACAGACACTAAATATACATTATGATAGAAAATAATCCATTTTATTATTTATAGTTAAAATTATAATTTTGCCCTTAGAAGTGTATAACAAGTGTCAACCAATTCTGGCTTCTAGGGCAACATATCTAACATAATGAGCACAAGTGCCAGAGGTGGATATGTCTACTTCATCACTTTCATAGATGATCTATCTAGATATGGATATATCTATCTGATGAAACATAAGTCAGAACCTTTTGAAATGTTCAAATGATTCCGAAGTGAAGTAGAAAAATAAATTAAAAAGAATATTAAAACTCTTCGATCTAACCAAGGAGGAGAATATCTTTTTGGTTAGTTTCTCACATATCTAGGAGAGAATGGAATTCTCTCCCAATGGACTCCTCTAGGAACACCACAGCATAATGGTGTGTCTGAAAGAAGGAATCGAACTCTGTTAGACATGGTCCAATCAACAATGGGATTTGCCAGCTTGTCGATATCGTTCTGGGGATATGCACTTGAATCGACTTGTTATCTATTAAATAAGGTTTCAAATATGTCTGTAGTTAAAACCCCATTTGAGATATGGATAGGACGTAAGCCAGCACTTTCACATCTTAGGGTTTGCGGGTGCCCGGCTTATGTCAAATGGTTACTTGCAGACAAACTTGAGCCTAGGTTTGATAAGTGTACATTCATAGGATACCCAAAAGAGACCAAAGGATACTATTTCTATCATGCTGATGAACAAAAGGTGTTCGTCAATCTTAGGACAACCTTTTTAAAAAAGGAGTTCCTTGATGAAAGAACTATTGCCTCTAAGGTTAAACTTGATGAAGTTCAACAGGTAGAAAGTTCGATAAAGAATGTTGAACCAAAGCTGGATTTGATCAGATCAGATCTGAAGCCTAGTGAACTCGCATCATTAAAGAGATTCGGTAGAGTATCCTGCCATCCGAATAGATACTATGGACTCTTGGTCCAGGATGGTGATCCCATCAAACTCAATAAGAACGATGAGGACCCGATCATTTATATGAATGCGATGAAGAGATCCGACTCTGAGAAATGGCTAGAAACCATGAGATCCAAAATGGATTTCATGAAGGTCAATGATCTGTAACATTAGTTGACCCACCTGAAGGGGTTAAACCCATTGGGTGTAAATGGGTCTTCAAAAGGAAGAGGGGCACGAATGAAAAGGTGGAGACCTATAAAGTTCATTTGATTGCCAAGGGGTATTCTCAATATTATGGTATTGACTATGATGAGATGTTCTCTCCTATGGCAATGCTCAAGTCCATTCAGATCATACTTGCCATTGCTGCCCATCTGGACAATGAGATCTGGTAGATGGATGTGGAGATAGCTTTCCTAAATGGAGAGCTAACCGAAGAGGTGTATATGATACAACCTAAAGGGTTCACATTCACAGATGAGTCCAAGGTGTGCAAGCTTTAGAGATCCATTTATGGATTGAAATAGGCATCTCGGAGTTGGAACATGCATTTTGATAAAGTGATCAAAATGTATGGCTTCGTTAGGATCGGAGAAGAATCTTGCATTTACAAATGGGTAAATGGTCCAGTAGTGGTATTCCTTATTTTGTATGTGGACGATATTCTCTTAATAAAAAATGACATCCCCACACTATAAGGAATAAAAGTCTGGTTGTCATCACAGTTCTCCATGAAGAACTTGGGTGAAGCATCCTACATCATAGGAATGAAGATCTATAGGTATAGATTTATAAGGATGCTTGGTATATCCCAATCCACGTACATAAAAATTTTGCTGAAGAGGTTCGGCATGGAGAATTCCAAAAAGGGCTATCTTCTGATAGGCTAAGAAATTTCTCTCTCTAAGAAGGATTGTTCGACAACTTCTGAAGAGAGAGCATATGAGTAGAATTCGATATGCTTCAATAGTGGGATCTATTATGTATGCAATGACATGTACGAGACCAGACCTGGCATACTCACTAGGAGCACTGAGTAGATACCAATCCGATCCTAGAGAAAATTACTAAAAGATGGTTAAAACCATCCTTAAGTATTTGAGAATTATTAAAGACCAATGGTTGATTTATGGTGAGTCAGATATGAAGCTTGTGGGGTTTACAAACTCCAACTTTTAATCTGATCATGATGACAATAAAAGTATGTCGAGGTATATCGTTACTCTAAATGATGGAGCCATCTACTAAAAAAATTTCAAGCAGCATATAGTGGCTGACTCTGTTTGTTTAGCAGAGTACATGGTAGCATCAGATGCAGCAAATAAAGCTATATAGCTGAGGAAGTTCATCATCAAGCTCAGAGTAGCACCATCCAATGATGGTCCAATCCTACTCTACTGTGACAGCACTGGCACCATAGCTCAAGCAAAGGAGCCGAAGGCACACCAGCAAACAAAGCATATTTTACGCCGCTTTCATTATGTCCGTGAGATCGTAGATCATGGTGACGTCGACTTTCAGAATATCGATGGAAAGGAAAATCTAGCCAACCCCTTCACTAAAGCCCTGGCAATCAAGAAGTTCGATAACCATAAGTCAAAGATGGTATTAGATACTATGCCGAGTGGCTTTAGGACAAGTGGAAGTTGTTGGAAATTATCTTCCAAAGTCAATCGTCAGCCTGTTGATGGTTGAGATATTGTAATTGATTTATTAATTAATAAAAAATATTTTGGTATCTTTTTTCATCATAAGTTTACATCTTCTAATGAACTCCATTATTGTGATGAAGTCCTTAGGACTATTTAATTTTGACAAAAAGAGGATTTATCGATTAGTCCTTAAATTTATTCACGATCAAATGATAGACTGTTAATTAGGACGATAGCGTCTATCGAGCATTGGTCGCTATATGCCATATAGGTTGGTTGTCCTCTTAACCAAGATGTGTGGAGACACTAGTATGGCATACAGGTGAGATATATGGGTACATCATTGAACGTGATCAACTTTAGAGCATTCTACTATCAAGAATGTCTTTGATGGAATATAGGTATAAGTATCCCTTAGGCCTGAGATCATCTCAATGACTTGCAAGCAACTCACTGTGCTTTAGTTCCAGACTAACTGAATTTCTAATTCAGTAATGAAAGAATTTTGAGCACAGTGAAGTACTTGTCAAGTCGGAGTGTGATCAAGATAAAATTGACCACTCCAAGAGTTGGAGAAGAATGTATCACTGTATTTCAATATAGCAAAACCTTAGCTAGGGTAACCCATCAGATGGATTTGATATTTTGAAATACAATATGGACAACCTGATCAGAGTTAACAGTTGAACTCTGAGGTATCCTACGAGCATTGTGGTCAAAGGGATGAATTATATAGAAACTATATCCGTATGGGTTCTAAGGATGGTGTTCTACACCTTCGACCAATCCGACCGTCAGGTATCATCGCTAGATAGTCACTTTAATTGGTATAGAAATTTATTTCTATGCTACCGACTTATGTTTGGATCTATGAGGTCATACACATTAGAGCTTATGATCTGATCGGATGATTGATCAATGATTAAGAATCATTCTAGTGTTAAACAATCAATATGAATGATGTTTAACCTAGTGTAGGTTTTGTAGGAGGATTGATTAGCAATTAATTGCTAATTAGCTTAATTTGATTAAGTCAATAGGCTGATATTAAGTCTAATTAAATATAATTTAATTAGATTTGGTTTGGGCTTGATTGGATCAAATTCAATTGGTTTATTGGATAAGCCAAGTGCAAGAAAGAACTAGTCCTAGTCTAACTAGGACTCGAATTAACCTAATTTTCTAATTTAATTAGAAAATAAATTAAAATTAAATCTGATTTAATTAAATTATTAAATAGATTAGGGTCTTATTTAATTGGATTGGTTTAATCTTGATTTTATTTGGTTAAAAGATCTTGTTTGACCAAGTCAAAACAAGAGTCCTAGTGTGACTTGGACTCCCTATCTCCTTGCACTACCTTGGTCACAATGCCCTCCATATCTATTTTTTAGATATTTTTCATGGAAAATCCCTTTCTTCCTAATTTTCATGCCTCCTCTCTCACTCTATGTCATATTTGGAAGTTAGCTGGAGGACCAAGTCAATGGAGGAATTGGTTTTGCTTAGAATTCTATGAGATAGAATCCTTGTTGACCAAAACATCTTTCCTTGAGTGCCGCCCCCTCTTTTAATTAATTTTTCTCTTATTCCATGAAAATAACCTTCTTTTTTGTGCACCCTCCCTTGCTGGTCCACGCTAAAAATTATGGAGGAGGTGCCCAAGAGTTGGGTGTCCCAACAACCTCCCATGTTTGGATATTCCTAGTCTAGAAATTTGACCTAACTTGGACTCTTCTTTTATCCTATTTATTGAATTGATTTTGTTCTATTTTTTTTAATGGAATGCAGAGCATTGGGATAGGTTTGGGGTGTGCAAAAATTAGAGGAAGAGGGTCCTTGGGCATGGGGGTTCCATAGGCACGAAACTAGCAGTCTAGGTGAGAGAAAAGAGAAGAAGAAGAGGATCTTCTTCTAGGGCTATTTTATTTTCAATCTCTCCTCCTTTCTTTTGAGTTTTTTTTGAAAGAGTCTCAGATCAGCAAACTCTCATCTTTCTTCTTATATTTTGGAGAGTCAAAATTTTGAAGAAGGGAGCATCGGATCGACCATCGAAGAAGGATCAGCACAGTACTAGCATGCCATGCTGATTTCCTGCATCAAACTTCAGATCAGAGATCATAGGCTCGTGTAGATGACTCCTAGAGGCCGGATGCATGTGTGGCTTGTGACTTCATCCTCAAGCCTGGATCAATAAGTTAGAACATCTAAACTTGCTAAGGTAATAGATCTGATCTATAAACTTCATACCTGCATTTGATGTAGTCTAGATCTAGTTTGATTTGATCAATCTTTTTCTTTCTTATTTAATTTTAATTTTTGATTTAATATCATATCTTAATCATATAATAGATCTGAGATCTAGGTATTTACATGATTATTTAAATAAATTTTAGATTTATTTAAGTATTCCGCTGTAAGATCTTGAAAAAGTTTTAAGATCTACCTGTGAACTCTAGATCTGGTTCCTTCAGTTGGCTATAGGAAGACTAGGATAGATGTGGTCCTAGGGCTAGGACAAGAGTTATCCTTGGGCGGAGGTGGTATTTATCCCTCCATGGGCTTATGATTTAGGTATTGAGGACCTTAAGGAGCTTGGTTGGTGCTTTAGAGACTTAGGACACGAGATGGAGCAAGGAACCAAAGTCAAGAAATGAAGACAATAGAGAAGGGCTTCTTCTATAGGTTAGCTGGCTAAGTCGGAAACTGGATTGACTAAGTCTCAGTGGACTGGCCAAATAGAAAGGTATGTTTGGGACTGCAGGCATGGCATGCAACTGGGTTGGCTCAGTTTTAGACTGCAGGCACGACAAGCAACTGGGTTGGCTCGATCTGAAACTGAGCCGACCCAGTCTCAGTGGACTTGTAAAGGATCGATTCATTGGAGATTAGAAGATCTAGAACCAGCAACCAAAGACTTCTAACCAGAAGGAGGTTGTTAGACTTAGCCAACCCAATCTCAGGTTAGCTGGCTTGTAAACGATCGATTCATTAGAGATTAGAAGATCCGGTACCAGCAACCAAAGACTTCTAATCAGAAGGAGGCGGCAGCCTTGATGAATAGACACCAAGAGATGGGTTGCAAATCTAAAGGGAGAAGAATAGGGTTTCAGGGAGAAAAAGGGATTTCTATATTCTCTTGTCAAAAACATTACATGTACAAAATGTATATAAACATCCCGAGTCAACATGACTCAGTCCTAAAAAACTCTCCTAGGCTAACTCATATAAAAAAGCACTCATCCAAGCCCATGTCTTTCATGCTCTCATCCCCAGGACTAAAGACCCAGCCCTATACATAAATTAGCCACCTTAAGACCTCTCAACTCAGGCCTTAAGACTCCTTGGATTAGATCCAATCCAAGATCAAACAAAGAAAACCCATGCTCAACTATCTGCCTGTTCGAGCTGGCTCAACGAACACTCGAGCTAGCACAACCATCTGTCAAGCCATAGTTTATTGAATACATGTTCTCTGTTTGTTTGAGAGAGCTAGCTCAATTTTGGCCTGAGCTAGCTCAATCTCATCTCGAGCCAGCTCGACCTGTATCTGAGCCAGCCCATCAATGTATCAATCCTCCTTCTCAGTTGATACAACTCCAGCTGATCCAAGCCTCCAAGAGCCACTATCTTGACTCCTTCATGATCTCTCAAGCCTTGGGAGAACCACCCTTGCTCTTTCAATCTCCACCTTGGTGCCCTAAGGCTTGGGGTAACTCCTTCCTGTCCATCAAATGCATCAGTGTCATACATCTGTGAAAGTTGTCCTACGAAAGAACCTTTGTCAGTGCATTAGCTAGATTTTTCTTGGCATGAATCTTTACCAGCTCCACCTCACCATCCTCCATGTGCTCTCTGATCCGATGGTACCTGATGTCGATGTGCTTTATTCTTGCATGATAGACTGAATTTTGAGCAAGTAACAGTGCACTCTGGCTATCGTAGTACACCTTAAATGCCTTATGAGCAAGTCCCTTCTCCAATGCCAATTCCTTCAGCCATAAAGCCTCTTTTGCAGCTTACGTAATATCGATGTACTCTGCCTTAGTGGTGGATAAGGCCATGATGGGCTGAAATTATGATCTCCATGAAATGAGACCTCCATTCAAGCAAAACATGAACCCTATCATTAAACACTGGGTATACACATCTCAACCAAAGTCCACATCTATGAATCCTTTTATCAGCCCCTGAGCGTTCTTGGACATGTTGGAGCAACCCTCGACATCACCCAGCTATCCACAGGTGATACCTACTCCAACTATACCCACCAAATATCTGAAGATGTTTTTTAGTGCTCGCTAGTGCTCCCTACCAAGTTGCGCCATGAATCTGCTCACCTGACTCACTGCATGGGCTATATCTAACCTACAACACACCATGGTGCACATCAAACTTTCTACACTAGCAGTGTATGGAACTCTCTCCATATCTAAAACCTCCTCCACAGTTTATGGTGACATAGTCTTCAAAAGTCTGACATTATCGGTAAGTGGCAACACTATCGGTTTGGCTTCTTTCATTCTAAATTTTTCTAAGATCTTTTGAATATAACCATCCGAGGATAAATATAGTACCTTCTTATCCCAATCTTTAAGAATTTTCATACCTAAGATCTTCCTTGCAGGCCCAAAATCCTTCATCTCGAACTTTCGAGACAATGCAGCCTTCAGTTCCTACACAACTTTCTTACTCCTGCATGCTATTAGCATATCATCTACATACAAGAGTAAGAACATCCTAGACCAATTCTTCAAAGATCAAACATACACACAAGGATCAAACTCACACCTAGAAATGTCGATGCTCCTTACAAAGGTATGGAAGCACTTGTACCACTGCCTCGATGACTGCTTCAGCCCATACAGTGACTTCTATAGCAAACATACCTTCTCTTCTATTCTAGGCACTCTAAACCCTGATAGTTGCTGCATGTAGATGCTCTCCTCTAGATGTTCATGGAGAAATGCCATCTTAATGCTCAACAGCATCCTGATAGACGTATGCCTGATGATCAAAGAGAAAACTTTGCTGAAGTCGATGCCTTCCTTTTGGGAGTACTCTTTATTCACCAATCTTGCTTTGTACCTGATGTCTCCGTGCTCTGAGTGCCTCTCTTTGCATTGGAAAATCCATTTGCATCCAATGAGTTTCTTCCCCTATGGTAGTTGCACTAAATGCCACGTCTAATTTTTTTGGAGAGACTACATTTTATCAGCTATAGCTTGAATCCACCTATCTCTGTCTTAGCTCTCTACAGCCTCCTCATAGGTGTAGGGGTCTCCATTCACTATCACCATGGTGTATGATACTAAATATCCAAAGCCATATCGATTTGGCTACTGCACGTTCCTCTTTAGCTTGTGCAGTGCAATGCCGATGTCGGTCCTTGATCCAGCTCGCTCTCATTGGTCATCCTGGCTTCTAACCCCTATTTTAGTTATCTCCACTTTTGGAGATTTCTTTGAAGAATCCTCCACCAAAACTCAAGTCCTCTCGATGCACCTACAAGTGGCAAAATAGAACAAGAGATTAGTTATCTAGTGCTGCCTTGCTGGACCATTTGCTGCTCCTACTATCCTTCCATGCCATCTCATCTATGTAGAACTGATTGTTAGAATTTTATGCCTCAAATTCGATCAAAAGTAAAGGAGAATCAATATCAGCAAGTAGTCGAGCTGGCTTAGGTATGGGGTCAAGCCAGCTCAGACTGAGATCAAGCCAGCTCGAACAACAATCGAGCTGGCTCTCTCAAGTAGATAGAAAGTAGGAGTTCAAGTGAGATGTAGTAAAGCCAGCTCGACCCCTGATCGAGCCTGATCGATAGAGGCAAACATAACAGATGGGGTATTCTGTTTGGACTCAGATTGTGATTAATCCAAGGGGTGTATGGGAGTTGCATGTGGACCACAAGATCTAGCGGCCATGAAGGGTTACTATCATAATCTAAAGATTGAAAAATATTTCAAGACTCTATCAAGATCATGTATGACTCATATTAGTAGAAAGAGTCCTATTAGGAATTCTGTAAATCACTAAGAAGAAGATTCTCATCCTATTTAAAGGGCTAAGGTGCTGTAGAGCAATGTGGTGGCACATGTGGCATGAGAGGCATGTAGAGAGGTGAAGAAAAATTTTGATTTTTCAGACTAGGTTCGTTCAGATCTGATCAGATCAAGAGATATATTTCAAAATTTTTTTCCTTTGATTCAGATCAGATCAAAGATGTTTTAGATTTAATTTTATTATTTTGGAAATTAAAATAAAATTAGATAAATTAAATCAAATTTAATTTACCTTGAAGTGGGTAATCTTAATACCCGTTGATGATCCTATAAGCAGCGGAAGGTTCTGGATCAAGCCATGCAAGTGCCTGGCCTCTACTGGTATCCACTTGGGCTGAATCTGGAGATCCTCTTCTTCTCTATCATATCTCCAAAAATTAGATCTAGATCTGATCTGAAGGATCTTCAAAACTCCTTTTGAAGATCAGCAGTCATCCTTTGCAGCAGCGCAGCCTTCTAGCTTTCACTCACCTTTCTCTTGTCTAGATTGCACCAACCAAGGTCCAAAACCCTTTTGGACATGGAGAGGAGAGGGAGAAGATGCTTTGGCATGGAGGAGGAGAGGAGAAAAGGCCTTGGGGCATGGAGATCTCAATTAATTCAGATTTATCTTTGAGTTGGGCGCAGGGTCTTATTTATAGACTAACTGTGATCCAACTCCTCTTCTTCCCAACCAATCACAACTCTTTGTGAAATCAGATCTAAATCTGATTGGTGGGAATAGAGTCCCCTGGATTCCTCCTTAGAGGGTGCCTAAGACCAGTCAAAGTTGGTTCTTAGGAGAACTCTAATCAAAATCCAAAAAGGAGATGGAGTCCCTGTCCAACAGGGACTCCTAGGCGCCTCCAGCTTGGGCACATGCCAAGGGTGGCGTGCATCCTCTTCCTTGCCAGGTTCTGGCAGGGGGACAGGCCCCCACCAACTCTCCAATAGGTGCATGACATGTGGATAGAAGTCAAAGTGTCAATGGTCAACATTTGACCAGTCAAAGGTAGACTTTTGACCAAAGTCAAAGAATGAGAAATGGCAGGATGACCAAAAATGGCAGGTAATGTCTTACAAAATAAGACAACCTTTTCTGACTTGGACAACCTCCTCCAGTCAGACCATATGAAGGCCTCTGATTGAGCACAAACTCCTTTGGCTCAGTCAGGACAACTTATTTATGATAGCAAAAGAAGAACGTTAGGTTCAATCGAGTGCTAGCACGATTTTCTTGAACCTAATTGAATCTCATTCAGATCAATTGAACTAGATCAGTTCAATTGATGATCACCAGATTCAAACCCTTGTTTGTGTGACCCAGTTAGGTTCAGTTCTGTATGGTAATGGGATATGTCATGATCTCTATCATCGACATCATCGAAACTCCTTTCGATGGATCAGAACTCTTCTGATTCGAACAGCTAGAATGATCGATCATCTAAATCATTCTAATTGCTCCCAAAATCCACCAGTGACACCTAGCAGTATATGGTGGCAACCCATCAGAGCTGAATGCGAACCTCTTGGTGCAGCTACCTGTGTGATTAAGTTCTTCTATCTTGAGCCCCGATCAGATTAGGGTTAAGGTGAACTCGTCAAACCCTAGTTCTCTGTCATATGATGTAATCATTCGATTCAAGTCCGATGTGAAAATCTAAATAGAAACTCTTTCTATTATTTCACTCTGCCATGGCCATGGACTTCTGGACTTGATTCTCATGATCATCATAGGGCTGCTCCTCTACCACCGAGGTAGATAGATTCCATCTTGATGCAATCCAGTTCCTACAATGAACATGCTATAGCCAACATACACCTCAAGGTTCCATATGGCTAGGAGATCGAGTAATGGTGTAGTCAAACTATAACACCCTCAAGGTGAACTGTCGATGCACCTCAGGTCAAAGAACCAGACACACCACTACAGCATCGAGTCAGTCATTGACGAGAAGGTAGACTTCCTAATGACTACTCGAGGTGGTCACGCTCAGTGCCCTCGTTCTCTAACGAGTACCTGTACTCTCGCTCCGGTGTCTCCACACCGTAGACTCAAGACTCATCTACTAAAGAGAAGCGATTGTACACCAACCTTTTGGATCAATCACCATCCTCGTGATGATCCTATGGTCGGGAAGCATTTTATGAGTTAATAATGATTATTCATGTCTTAAATTTTCAACTCTTGAAAATATGAATTATCATTACCATTAACTCAAAGGATGTATCACAGACACTAAATACACATATGTGATAGAAAATAACCCATTTTATTGATATTAGTCAAAATTATAATTTTGCCCCTAGAAGTGTATTACAAGTGTCAGCCAATTCTGGCTTCTAGGGCACATATATCTAACAATCTCCCACTTGTCCTAAAGCCAATTGGCTACAAGTCTAAGTCCCATCTTCTCAAGGTGGGCTTCGATCTTTTGCTGGCCCAACGGCTTTGTAAGTGGGTCTGCCACATTATCTGTGGAGTTGACTCTCTTGACCTCGACATAACCCTTCTCGAGGTAATCGCGGATGAGGTGGTATCGCCGCTCAATATGCTTGGATTTTTGGTGAGACCTTGGCTCCTTAGCAAGGGCTATGGCGCCATTATTGTCGCAGTATAGAGGAATGGCATCTGATGGCATTACTCCGATTTCTGCAGCAAACTTCTTGTACCAGAATGCTTCCTTCGCAGCCTCTGATGCAGCGATATATTCTGCTTCCATGGTGGAATCTGCTATCACCATTTGCTTGGAACTCTTCCAGCTGACAGCACCACCATTGCACACAAACAGACTTTCAGATGTCGACTTTCGATCATCTATATCGGACATGAAATCCGAGTTTGTGTATCCCTGGACTTGGAGTTCTCCATTACCAAAGACCAACATCATATCCTTAGTTCTTCTCAAGTACTTAAGGATACATTTCACAGAAGTCCAGTGTTCTTCACCTGGATTTGACTGATATCTGCTTGTGACACTCACAGCATGGGCTATATCAGGTCGTGTACATAGCATGGCATACATGAGGCTCCCTATTGCAGAAGCATAAGGGATCTTGCTCATGCATTCTATTTCCTCAGGTGTGCTAGGGCACATCTTCTTGGAAAGATGAATACCATGTCTGAAGGGTATTAATCCCCTCTTAGAGTTTTCCATACTAAACCTCTTTAGTACTTTCTCTATGTACATCTTCTGTGAAAGTCCTAGCATCCTATTCGGTCTATCCCTATAGACCTTAATTTCTAGAATAAAGGATGCTTCACCTAGGTCTTTCATGGAGAATTCCTTGGACAACCATAATTTGACTATTGTCATCATGGGAATATCATTTTCCAATAAGGAGGATGTCATCCACGTACAATACGAGGAAGACAACAACGCTCCCACTGACCTTTTTGAAAACACATGGTTTCTTTTCATTTTTGATGAAACCAAATATTTTGATCACATCATTGAAATGAGTGTTCCAGCTCCGAGATGCTTGCTTAAGTCCATATATGGACCTTTGCAGCTTGCAAACCTTGTGATCAGTATCACTAGATATGAAACCTAGCGGCTGTTCCATATAGATATCTTCCTCAAGATATCCATTCAAGAATGTCATTTTCACGTTCATTTGCCATATTTCATAATCGAAATAGGCTGCAACGGCAAGCAATGTGTGGATGGATTTTAGCATAGCCACTGGGGAAAAGGTATCCTGATAGTCAATGCCTTTGCGTTGACTATAACCTTTTGCCACTAGTCTAGCCTTGAATGTCTCCACATTTCCATCTGCACCAATCTTTCTCTTGAAGATCCATTTGCACCCAATAGGTACTATACCTTCTGGTGGATCTACCAAGGTCCAGACTTGGTTTGAGTGCATCGAGTCAATTTCTGACTGCATTGCCTCTAGCCATTTCTCAAAGTCGATATCTGATATCGCCTTGTTGTAGGTTTTGGGATCATCACCATGAGCACCATTACCTATGAGGAACATTTTCTCTACCTCCTCTAAAATAATACCTAAGTATCTTTCAGGGGGATGGGAAACTCTTTCCGATCTACGAGGTGGAGGAGGTAGTATTCTTATTGGCTCAACCTGATTTGGTTCCAATTGATCCTTAGCTCGTTGTACTTGTGAGACTTTCTCATCAAGCTTGATCTACTTTCCAATGCCGCTATCTTGAATAAACTATTTTTCAAGAAAGATGGCATGTCGACTCACAATCACATTGTGGTCTTCTGGAATGTAGAAATAGTATCCTAATGACTCTTTAGGATATCCTATGAATCGAGCTCTAAAGGACCTAAACTCTAACTTGTTCCGCTTGTTGTCTTTTGACATGAGCTGGACAACCCCAAATTCTGAGATGACTCAGACTTGGTTTCTTACCGTGCCATATCTCATACGGTGTGGTAGGAATGGTCTTA
>QRFJ01007227.1:0-18395 GCA_006176705.1 Cocos nucifera
TTTACTATTTTTTTCCCACACCAGTTTTAGAAGTTTTAAGACCAGTGATGAAATTAGTACCAAAAACTCCCTACTCTTTAGTCTCCACATAGACTGTGGAATTGGGATACCCCATTTATTTTTTTTAGGCTTTTTACCCTTGGTAAGGGAATAAAGAGGCCTTTCTTTCATTCACATTTCGATTCAGAATGCTTCATGTGAGAATTGACATTTCATAGATATGGGACATAAAGTTTCCAAAAGTAACTAACTTTAAAATGAATATTGAGTAGTACGAACATATCCTGAATGTGAATGATAAACCCAGAATTTCTTTTTTGAATTAAAAAAAAAAGATATTTATTTCCACCCACATTTGACACTTGATTACGTTTGTGAGAAACCAAATGAAAGAAAAAATATGATTCTAAGAATCATTCTTAGAATTCAGAACAAAAGATTGTTCTCGTTAACAATTTTATGTTTCATGTGGGATACAATGTGATCCCATCTTTCGTTTCTGATGGAAACGATCTGGGACGGAAGGATTCGAACCTCCGAGTAACGGGACCAAAACCCGCTGCCTTACCGCTTGGCCACGCCCCATTTCGAATTTCTATTCGACACTAATAAACATTAATATTGGTATTTGTTATTCGTCAATTCCAACCCAATAAATACATTGGGGATATATTGTTGCTAGGATTCAACACATGTAGATATAGAATCAAAAAAATTCATTGATCATTACATGGAATTCAGTTAAGATATTGTATGAAAATGGAATTCCTTGTATTCTCATTTGAGAATGGAAGGAAAGATTTTTTTTTTTATTTTGGAGAGTTCGAAAAAAAAAGAAAGATTTTTTGACTTGTCTTTTTTTTCCCTTATAAAAAAAAAAACTCAATCAGAATAAAATTTTCTAATCTACAAGAACGAAATTTTGTTATGCTTAATATCTTTAGTTTAATCTGCATCTGTCTTAATTCTATCTTTTATTCGAGTAGTTTTTTCTTCGCCAAATTGCCCGAAGCTTATGCCTTTTTAAATCCAATCGTCGATGTTATGCCTGTCATACCTGTACTTTTTTTTCTCTTAGCCTTTGTTTGGCAAGCTGCTGTAAGTTTTCGATGATTTAATACTCTGCTAAATTCATGATTTATTCGATAAATAAAAATTCGAAAAATTGATAAGACCAGATAAGTCTTACATTATGAACCCTCGATTCAAAAATCGAAATTCTTGTATATTGAATAACCGCGGCGATGAATTTTGATCAACTTATTTCCTCGTTCTGACCTTACAGTGAGCAAAGACTTTATTAGGTTGCCTACAATACCTAATTATTCATATGACAAGAAATTTTTGATAACGAAGGAATCAAAATCTTATTCCAAAGAAATTCGTGAAAATGACTTTCTTTTCAAAAAACACTTCATTTTTTGGGGTGTGTCATGTCAAAACAAAATAGTGTATGTGGTAAAAAATAAGTAACCTATTCCCTTTTTCAAAAAAAAGATCTTGGAGATTGTGTAATGCTTACTCTCAAACTATTCGTTTATACAGTAGTGATATTCTTTATTTCTCTCTTCATCTTCGGATTTTTATCTAATGATCCAGGGCGTAATCCTGGACGTGAGGAATAAAAAAAAGATATTTTTAGTTTTTCCTGCTTTTTCTAAATTTTTTTTCTTATGATTTTATCTATTCCATACATTTACCTATGATAAAATCAAGGGATCGAAATTCCTTCGAATTCGAAAGTCTCAAGTAATAAGAAGAAGCGGAGAGAGAGGGATTCGAACCCTCGGTACGAATAACTCGTACAACGGATTAGCAATCCGCCGCTTTAGTCCACTCAGCCATCTCTCCCCATCCCCATTTAAAAATGGAAAATTTTTAATGTGATGTGACACGTGAAGTAAAGATATATAAAAATATAAAATAGATAAATAAAAAAGTAAAACAATTATATAACATATATAAATAAACATTATAATATAACTTATAAGTTATATTTTATAAACTTATAAAGATATATAAAAAGAACAATAAAGTAATATATATCTATATAGGATAAAAAAAAATATATATATATAGAAGAAATTTGATCAGGAATTCAATTTAGATAATGATTCGAAACAGATATCCCCAATAGAAAAATACCCTACTTCTTTTATTTTGTACGAAAGGTTTATTCCCCCGGCTTGGTTTAAGTACTGGCCGGGCCAGGCCAGTATTTCCATAGATTAAATGATTTAATAATGATTTGATATCAATCAAAAATACTTGTTGAAGTGTCATTTCTTATTATTAATACTTAATATTATTAATATTAAGTTAATATATTTTTTTTTATTTTCTTTTTATCAATTTATTACTTTTTGGAAAAAGAAACTGGAATAATAAATATATAAATATATACATATATATTTATATATATTTATATATTTATTATGTACATATATGCACATATATTAAACAATAAAAAGTATTAAAATGAAAAATAAAAAAAAAATATCAAATATTAAACACACATATTTATAAACGTAGTTATAATATAACTCATTTATTTGTTCAAGAGACAAGCTTTATTTGAACAATTGAGATCCAATTGACCCGAATTCTTAACTTAATTCATAAGTAAGATCTGGCAGTTGAAAGAGAAGTTGAAAAAAAAAAAAGAAACCCCATGTATGCAGATTTCATCCTTTCTATGATCCAGCTTCAATGATTCTTTCAGACCGGGACTGTCAGTAATGACTTCGTATCAAACGAAAAGAAAAGTATAATATAACTAACACTTTTTTTATGTTATTTAAGTAAGCTTTCTGCTCTTCGCCTATTTAAGTCCCCGGCGGGACGAAGCGTCAACGCTAAAATTTTCATGATTCTGATGCTATCTTGATTGCGCCTCACTCTTTTGTTCGACAAATGGTCCATTCATATACAATAATAAATATATAGCGGGTATAGTTTAGTGGTAAAAGTGTGATTCGTTCTATCAAAAACTTAAATAGTTAAGGGGTCTTTCAGTTTTTTTCATATTCCGATCAAAAACTTTATTTCTTAAAAAGGTTTAATCCTTTACCTCTCAATAGTATATTTGAGGAAGAATATACATTCTCACGATTTGTATCCAAAGGCCAATTAGAAATTGAATAAAAAAGATTGGATTATGGATATGGAGTCGCGAAGCATAATTTTTTTGGATTGGATTAACTCTTCCAATTGAATGAGTATGAATAAAGGATCTATGGATGAAGATACAAAAGTTTATTTCCAATCGTAACTAGATCTTCCATTTTTTTTTGTAAAAGGGAAATTGAAGCCAAATAGCTATAAAACGATGGTTTTGGTTTACTAGAACCATCAGCATATTGTTTCAGCTCGGTGGAAACCAAATTCTTTTCCTCAGGATCCTGCGAGCGGAAATAGGGAACGAAGTAACTAGACTAAATGGATTTAGTATAATCCCCCTCCTCTAGAGGGATCATCTAGAAAGCAAGTAGCTTTGGATGGATTCATACAGAAAAGCTAACATAGATGTTATGGATCTAATTTTTCTCTTTGGGAATACATCGATCTTCTATAAAGGAGCCGAATGAAACCAAAATTTCATGTTCGGTTTTGAATTAGAAACGTTAAAAATGATCAACCAACGTCGACTATAACCCCTAGCCTTCCAAGCTAACGATGCGGGTTCGATTCCCGCTACCCGCTCTATATTCTTTATTATATATGCCCTTTATTATACATGCATCATCAATTTGGATATGCATCCTTGTTTTTTTATTCCCTAAAATATTTTCCGTGTAATCGTTTTTTATCCGAACAAGAGAAAGGAAGAATACGAAAGAAGAAAATAGGAACGAAAAGCGTCCATTGTCTAATGGATAGGACAGAGGTCTTCTAAACCTTTGGTATAGGTTCAAATCCTATTGGACGCAATTTATTTCCATCTATTTTTTTAAATGGCTATACCAAGAAACCTTTTTTGAATGATTCGAATCAGAAATATTTATCAATGAGTATTCTTGTACTAAGAATAAGAGGGAGAAGTTGACGCTTGTTCCTGAAGTAAAAACAGTTCGATCTGTTCCTGAATAGCTTCCCTCAAAAGGGCTTCCGCTTGCTCGGTGAATGTCTTGGTAGAAGATATAATTTCTTGGAATTGAGGTTTATTCTTTTTTAAGTGGGTACGTAACTGAACGAGAAATTTCTTTACCTGTCCAATTTCTAACGGATCAAGATATCCATTCGCTCCGGTATAAATAGTAACTATCTGTTCTTCCACCGTGAGAGGGTCTGATTGGGATTGTTTAAGCAACTCACGTAATCGTTGACCTCTTGCCAATTGATTCTGAGTAGCTTTATCGAGATCAGAAGCGAATTGTGCAAAGGCTTCTAACTCTGCGAATTGCGCTAGTTCCAATTTTGATTTGCCAGCTACTTGTTTCATGGCTTTAATTTGAGCTGCGGATCCCACTCTGGAAACAGAAATACCCACATTAATAGCGGGTCGGATTCCAGCATTGAATAGATCGGCGGATAAGAATATTTGTCCATCTGTAATGGAAATTACATTAGTAGGAATATAAGCTGAAACGTCCCCAGATTGAGTCTCAACTATTGGTAAAGCAGTCATACTCCCTTCACCTAAACGAGAATTTGATTTAGCGGCTCTTTCCAAAAGGCGCGAATGCAAATAAAAAACATCTCCTGGATAAGCTTCACGACCAGGGGGTCTTCTTAATAGAAGAGACATTTGTCGATAAGCTTGTGCCTGCTTGGAGAGATCATCATAAATTATTAAAGTATGTTTTTTACGGTACATAAAATATTCAGCCAGAGCCGCTCCCGTATAAGGAGCGAGGTATTGTAATGTAGCAGGTGAATCCGCCGTTTGGGCTACCACAATGGTGTATTCCATCGCCCCTCGTTCCTGAAAAGTAGTCACTACCTGAGCCACAGAAGATGCTTTTTGACCAATAGCTACATAAACACATATCACATTTTGCCCTTTTTGGTTAAGAATCGTATCTGTAGCTACTGCTGTTTTTCCAGTCTGTCTGTCCCCAATAATTAATTCTCGCTGACCGCGTCCTATAGGGATCATCGAATCGATAGCAATAAGCCCCGTTTGAAGAGGTTCATATACAGAACGTCTCGAAATAATACCTGGGGCAGGAGATTCAATTAACCGAGATTCAGAAGCTGAAATTTCACCTCTCCCATCAATAGGTTTAGCCAGAGCATTTATAACACGACCCAAATAAGCCTCACTCACAGGTATCTGAGCAATTCTTCCTGTTGCTTTTACAGAACTTCCTTCTTGTATCATCAAACCATCACCCATTAATACAACGCCAACATTATTTGATTCCAAATTCAGAGCAATTCCTATTGTACCCTCTTCAAATTCTACTAATTCACCTGCCATTACTTCATCAAGACCATGGATACGAGCAATGCCATCGCCCACTTGAAGTACGGTACCGGTATTCACAATCTTTACTTCTCTATTATATTGTTCAATACGTTCACGGATAATATTACTAATTTCGTCGGCTCGAAGGGTTACCATTAGTGTTTTTTTTATTCTTTTTCGGAAGCAAAGGGGAAAAATAATGCCTAAACTCTAAACTAAAGTAAAAGTAAAAGGGCTAATCTGTTATTTCTTCCATGGCCCCTAGAATGCCAATATTAGCACGGATCGTACGGAAGTGTAACTCACTATTCAAACAACTATTCAGAGTTCCTAGAGCTCCTTGTAAGGCTTGTTGAAAAACTCGTTGTCGGACCTGATTAATCGCTCTTTGTTGTTCAAAATGAAGGGTTTCATTTTTGTAATTTTCTAATCGTTCCAAAGTGTCACAAGTAGCATTAATCAAATTTTCTTTTTCTCGTTCTATCTCAGAGTATCCATTCATTCGATACTCATCTGCTTCTATTTCTACTTTCCGTAAGCGAGTCCTGGCTTTTTCGAGCTGCTCAATGGCCCCTCTACGTAATTCTTCCGAATTTCGAATAGTACTCAAGATCCTCTGTTTTCGATTATCTAATAAATCATTTAATGAAAGTAGATTATCTTACCATTAATTTCACAACTTCCATAATCTCTTCCCGAACCAAACATGAATCTTTCGATTCATTTGGCTCTCACGCTCAATTATTTATTTTATGTTATGGGCATTCCCATATCTTTTTTTTTTAATGTAATGAGCCTACCCTCTCTTTTCTGTTTATATTCAAAAACATCGAAACTGATATAAGACCAGAATATTAGGAGGACTCTTCCGACCAGACAAAAATCTATAATTGTCAGCAAAGTTCTTTCTTTATTTGTATTTGTTCTTTATTTGTATTTGTTCTTTATTTAATTTAAAATTTAAATTTACAATTTATTTCTATATTTTTTTTATTTCCTTTTTTCTTCAAATCCAAAAATTCCTATTTTTTTTTACGTAGGTCGTCGATTCGGCATTGGAAAAAAAGAGCAAGATGCCCATTTTTTTAATAAATGGTTCAAATCATTTTATCGATATGAGTGTTCTATATCAGATAAATTACCAACTATTCATTTTTAAACCATTTCGGTACGTTAGTACCGGTAGAAAGAGTACCATGTTTTGCCTGGACTTCAAACAGTTTAGCTTTAACCATGTTAATGGTCTCACATTATTGGTTGATAGAGAATCAAATTTACCAATAAGTCACGAAATGCTATGGTTCTTACATATGATTTCTTAATTTATTCAGAAATAATTCGTTGAGATCGTGCACTTTTTTTCCTATTTATCCTATAAAATGAATAAAATACCATAAATAAAGTGCAGTCGGATGGATCCAACCTATTCTTGAAATACACAACTCGCACACACCCCCTTTCCAAAAAAAATCAATACACCAAGCACTACACTTAGATTTATTGGATTTGTTGCTAAAATATCGGTATTAAACCCGAAACTCCCGGCGGATGGCCAGTGACCCAAGGAAAGGAAAGAATCGGTTCCATTTTTCATATGCTCTCCTCTTATAGATGGGACTAACAAAGAACAGAGTTCTTTTTGTATCACTTCGTCGTCCCTTTTTTGATCGATTTCTTTTTATTATATAAATTTTATTTCCATTTTTTTTTAATGGGAGTAGATTAAATCTAGTAATTTAATTTGATAATTTTGAAATTTCTTACTTGAAGTTTCCAATCCAATAAAATACTTATTAGGTTAAGTCTTGGGTCTCATGTCAATTGTGAAATATCTCGTTTGTTGAAACGATTCCTAAAAAAAGTAAAAAAAGGTTTCCATTGTACTAAGCTAAGGACGCGAAGGAAGAAAACGAGCGGATCCAGTAATTACTCATCCTCAAAACAGTCCTTCCTTTCCTGGGGTATTGTCTCAACAAATAAATAATTGTAGGAGTAAAGCGTTGATATAATTAGAAGAAGCAAACAGCAATTCTGAGTTAATAAAATAAGAAAAAAGTATAGCGAGTTAAAAAAATAAGAAAAAAAGTATGTAAGGTACTTTTTTACATTTCTAGGATTAAACAAAAGGATTCGCAAACAAAAGCGCTAACGCCACGACCAGTCCATAAATTGTTAAAGCTTCCATAAAAGCTAGACTAAGCAATAAAGTACCTCGTATTTTACCCTCTGCTTCTGGTTGTCTCGCAATACCTTCTACAGCTTGGCCTGCAGCAGTACCTTGACCAACTCCAGGTCCAATAGAAGCAAGCCCTACGGCCAATCCAGCAGCAATAACGGAAGCGGCAGAAATCAGTGGATTCATGGTAAGTTCCTCGCACCAAAAAAAAAGAAATGGTTAATGATACAATCAACCAATGAATTTTTACTTAATTTTTTTTATCATTTTTTTTTTTTTCATTAAGATTTTATCATTAAGATCTATCTGATTAAGATCTATCGGGTCGAAATAACTAAAAACTCCGAATTGAAATGATAATATTACTGAATCGTCAGAACTATTTCGATATCTCATTTTGAGTTTCTACCCATAATGGAGTTTTTGTAAATACATATGTATACAGTTCTAGTTATTGCATTTCTTTGTTTCGAAACATTCTTTCATTCAATTCTTCTTTCCTTTCTTTTTTCTTCTAGATACTATCCTTGAGTTCATCTCTTTTTTGCATTTCATTCAATCCACAATCACAGACGAAACAGAAAGACTTATATTGGAACTATATAAATGCAGTGAACCGCAATCAAATCAATCAATAATATATATATATAGGGTATATAATAATATATATATATATTAGGAATAGTCCTATATAACTAGTAAATATCTAATATCACATATACATTTGTTTCTTCCATAACGTAAACCACCCGCATTTTATATTGAATCGGATTCTAGAATCATTCCTCGAAAGAGACACAGGGGCTGGACTTATAGAGATTACATACATCTAGTGTGACCCCCCCAACCCATCTTTTTTTTTACAATTCCGCCGTCTATCTTTTTTCCTACGACTCTAGGTCGTATATTCATACGTATTTGTATCTATTATGTTCCCCAACCAAGTGGATTATCTTGAATCATGCATGAATTGGGATAAGCTTAAAAAAGACTATTTCGAAAACTAGTCAATGATGACCCTCCATGGATTCACCTATATAAGCCGCGGCTAACGTTGCAAAAATAAGAGCTTGAATACCACTTGTAAATAATCCAAGAAGCATAACAGGTATAGGAACTACTGAAGGGACTAAAGAAACAAGAACAACAACTACTAATTCATCAGCCAATATATTCCCGAAAAGTCGAAAACTAAGAGATAAAGGTTTTGTGAAATCTTCTAGGATGTTAATTGGTAAAAGTATTGGGGTTGGTTGAATGTATTTTCCGAAATAACCCAATCCTTTTTTGGTAAGACCCGCATAAAAATATGCCGCTGACGTGGGTAAAGCTAAAGCAACAGTAGTATTTATATCATTCGTAGGCGCAGCTAACTCCCCATGAGGTAATTGTATGATTTTCCAAGGTAAAAGAGCACCTGACCAGTTAGAAACAAAAATAAATAAGAACATAGTTCCAATAAAGGGAACCCAAGGACCATATTCTTCTCCAATCTGAGTTTTGCTCAAATCTCGAATAAATTCAAGGACATATTCGAAGAAATTCTGACCGTCGGTCGGAATGGTTTGTGGATTCCGAACAGCTATGATGACTGAACCTAATAAGATAGCAATTACGACCCAAGAAGTGATAAGTACTTGGGCATGGATTTGTAAACCTCCTATTTGCCAATAGAAATGTTGGCCTACTTCTACACCCGATATATCGTATAACCCTTTGAGTGTTTTAATGGAACATGGTATAACATTCATATTGTCCTCTGACAGAAATTGAACTTCAAAAAAAGGAATTATTTTGATTCAACCATCTATTTCTCAACTCACTAACTTGAATCATTAATCGTATATTTTATTTACGATACCAAGAAATTACATAACATCATAACATAATATCAATATCCCCAGTACTTTTTTTATCTCTTTTTAAAAATTCAAAAATAGTACCGATCCAATAAATCTATGGAGTTGCCAAATAATTAACTAATCTTATTATTCTTAATGATAATCAACGATTTCTTATATAGCTAGAACGACCCTCACAAATTGCAGATACTAATTTGTTAAGAATCAATCGGATTGAAGCTATAGCGTCATCATTTGCTGGAATCGAAATATCTGCGAGATCTGGGTCACAATTTGTATCGATTAAACAAATTGTCGGAATCCCCAAAATGACACATTCTCGAAGAGCCGTATATTCTTCTTGCTGATCAACGATGATCACAATATCAGGCAACCCCGTCATATATTTGATCCCACCGAGATATGTTTGCAAGGTAGATAATTTTCTCTTCAACATTGCTGCATCTCTTTTGGAGAGACAGTTGAGTTTCCCCATCTTTTGTTCTGCTCTTAAGTCCCTGAACTTGTGAAGTCTCGTTTCCGTAGTGGACCAATTCGTTAACATACCACCAAGCCATTTTTTATTAACATAATGACACCGAGCCCTTATTGCAGCTGATGCTACTGAATCCACTGCTTTATTTTTTGTACCAACGATTAAGAAGTTTTTTCCCCTACTTGCTGCATCAAAAACTAAATCACAGGTTTCTGATAAAAAACGAGCAGTTCTAGTGAGATTTGTAATATGAATACCTTTACGCTTTGCAGAGATGTAAGGGGCCATTCTAGGATTCCATTTCTTAGTACCATGACCAAAATGAACTCCTGCTTCCATCATCTCTTCCAAATTGATGTTCCAATATCTTCTTGTCATTTTTCCCCAGACTTCCTTTTTTTTTTAACAAAGAGACGAGGTAACCTGAAATAAATAATTGTTCCGATGGAACCTTCTACGGGGGATTGACCGTCGATACACGACCCAAACCATTAATTTCTTTTAATTACTTATTTTATTTATTACCAATTTAATTACTTATTTTATTTTTTACCAAATCAATAATCGGACCAGATAATTGAAAGATAGTTAAAGTGAAAGAAAAGAATCTGCTCTTAGGAATCATTAAATCGCGTAAATGATTGTTCTGATGTCTCATGGAAATTTGTCTCATGGAAATTGTTTTGGACGTAAGAACAAAATAATTCTCTATGGTGTAACAAAATATCTCTTATTTCCAAATGAATGTTCTTGTCTTGCCTTGAAGGGTGTACTAATTTTTGGAATCCGGTACCAACAGGTATAATCCCCCCCAGAACAACGTTCTCTTTCAGGCCTTTCAACCAATCAATACGACCTCGTATAGCAGCTTTTGCTAAAACTCGAGCGGTTTCTTGAAAACTTGCTTCGGATATGAAACTTTGAGTATTTAGAGATGCCCTCGTTATTCCCAATAAGATTGCCCGATAACAGATCGCTTCGTCCAAAGCACGCCCTGCTCGTTCCGCTCGCAAAAAGCCGATTAATTCTCCAGGTAAAAAAACATTAGACATTCCATCTTCTGAAACCAACACTTTTGATGTTACTTGACGTACAATAATTTCTATATGTCTATTATGGATCTGTACCCCCTGGGATCGATAAACCTTTTGGATCTTATTAACCAAAGAGATACGACTTTGGGCTATGGTTAGCTCAGCTCCAATCAAGAATCCCCAGGGGATTCCAAGAATTCTTTGTATACGTTCGTTCCAACCTTCAACTCTCCTTTCTAGGTTCATCGATATTGAATCAATCGAACGCACTTCTAAGATTTGTTCCACTTTTGGAAGACCTTGCGTTATGTCACCAGATCTCGATTTTTCATATATAAATGTAACTAATGTATCTCCTTCGTAAAGTATTTCTCCATAATGGCTATGAACAGTTGCTCCTGGAGTGGCCAAATAGGGTTTAGCTGATCTTATAACTAAGGAGTCAACATGAACAATGAAAATTTGACCAGATTTTTTTACGTGTGATTCGTATTTGAATAGACATACATTTTCACAAATAAATTGTCCAAGGCTAATTATTGTAGATGTCTCTTCGCAATAATCGTGATGGAGAAAGCACCAATTCAAATGGAATGGATTCAAAATTATGTTACCGCATGGATCGGGATTATAAATCCTCCTATTTTCATCTATTAAACAGTATTTAAGTACTTGGAAAGTCTGTTTAAAATTGTCAAGTAACAAATATTTCTTTAACAAGATATGATTATGAGTTATTAAATAGTAAGATGAAAAAAAATTCGCTATTTTAGGGACAATAGTCCCTAAGGGACCCAGCAAATCCCTAATTTGGATTATGGGATCTGATTCTTTTGTCACATTGTTATTGTTATATTTCGAACCATTGAATGGACCAATTCGAGAACAATTGGATGATGACAAAATTATCAAAGATTGGCATTCATTATTTCGATTCAACAACGTACCGATACCAATAGTTCCTTGATGTTGGGTAAGTGATTGAATCTTCGCCTTGGAATAAAAAGGATTGATATTGGTGCGATCTAATCCATTATCGGAAATCAATACGGAACTTGCCCTATCATACCTTTTTCCGGTATACGAAATAGTGGAATTGACTAACTCAATTCTTATGAAATCGCGAATCAGATCATTTGTCCTTACCTCAACAAAGGAAGCATGAACCTCTTCTATAGAACCATTTTTTTCTTGGTCCCAATTCAATACTAAGCAAGTCCGAACTAATTGAATACTTGTGTGATAAATTCCTCGAATTGACTTGCCATTTCCATAAAGGATATAATTGACAACTCTAAGTTGGACATTATCCTTTTCCTGCAAGAGATCCCGAGGGAAAAGTGTTGCTAAATTTATCCCATCAGCTATTTCATATGTGACTACGGACCGAACCGAAACAAAATACTTTTTCTTGGTGGGTGTGATCCGTTGGACATAGATCCAATTTTTCAATTTTTTTGATTTCTTAGAATTTTTTTTTTCCGTCTCTGGTGGTATCAAAATGCCGCTGTGCCTGGATATCTTATCTCTTTCTCCAGGAAAATGAATATCTCCAGAAAAGATTTTCAGTTCAATACTTTTTTTTTTTCTCTCCACTCGGACTAATCCGCCTACCCGGCTTCTTGTATTTAAAGCGAGTTGTGTATCTACTCCAATGATACTATTGTTCCGGACCATTATGAACGAAGATCCGGGTAAGATATGCACTTCTTCGAGAATGAAAAAAAACCGATCTACTTTCTGGTATTTCGGACTAAATTCTTTTGCTCCTCGATACTCAATCAAATCCTCTTTTTTTATGATTGAATCTACCTCTATGGTCCCATATTTAGTAATTCCTGAACTATTTCTTCTGTATCGTGGATCATCAAAATAAGCAAGAATACTATTTCTACGTAAAATACCATTTATGGGTATTTCAATCGAAATACCAAAACAGGGCATTAGTTCTTTATCTCGTTCTTGATCATATTGTAATGGGATAATGAATCTATTTCTTCGTTTTTTCGCCAAGAAATCAGAATTTTCTTGGAGAATAGAAGGATATATGAAATTCCAATGACCATTGGATATGATTCGATCAGGTCTTGAATAGTCAAGAATTTCCCTATCTTTTTTACCAGAAGTATCCAACAATTTATGTCTTACTCGATGATTAGTCATTGAGGGGTCAAAGATATATCTTTCTTCGAAAGAAAAAGAATGAACATTCATTTGATCTTGATCTTTGTGGAGCGAAAAAGACACTATACTGGATCTGCACGGACCTCCTGCTAATATCCATAAATGACTTGTTTTTGGTAATAGATGAACATTACCATGTGTATATTCAGATGCATGGTGGACATCGGTACTCCAGTGCATTTCTCCCTCTGATTCAGAATAAATATGTTTTCGTACCTTCTCTTTAAAACGAAAAGTAGACGTTCCGGCACGAATCTCAGCAATCACTTGTTCTGATTCTACATATTGATCATTTTGAACTAAAATCAAACTTTTTGATGGAATATTCACATTATGGATAATATCCCGAGTCTCAATAGTTACATACAAGTCTATAGAACATAGAAAAGCAGGATGCCCATGACGGGTACGTGTGGGATAAACCAAATCCTCATTGAATTTAATTTTTCCATTAGAAGGAGCTCGTACATGTTCGGCAGTATCACCTGTGAATACTCCACCGGTATGAAAAGTTCTTAATGTTAGTTGAGTCCCTGGTTCCCCAATTGATTGACCCGCAATAATACCTACGGCTTCTCCCAATTCGACCAGGTCGCCGTGAGTGGGACTCCGACCATAACATAATTGACAGATCCAAGATGCACTCTTGCAAGTAAAGGGGGTTCGAATATATATTGGTTGTGCCCGAAAGGTTATGAATCGATTGACAAGTCCAATCCCAATATCTTGATTTCGAGCGGCAATGCATCGTAGACCCATATATATATTGTCTGCTAATACACGACCAATTAGTGTTTGGACAAAAATTTTTTCCGTCATCCCATTTCGAGGACTCACGGAAATACCTCGGATAGTACCACAATCCGTTCTACGTACAATAATGTGTTGAACTACTTCAACAAGTCTACGCGTGAGGTATCCGGCATCTGATGTTCGTACAGCAGTATCTACAACTCCTTTGCGGGCTCCGTAGCAGGAAATTATATATTCTGTCAAAGAAAGCCCTTCGCGTAAATTGCTTTGAATGGGTAAATCAATCATTTGTCCTTGGGGATCCGACATTAATCCTCTCATACCTACTAATTGGTGTATCTGAGATGCATTTCCTCTAGCTCCCGAAAAGGACATCAGATGGACTGGATTAGAAGGATCAGTCATCCGAAAATTAGGATTCATTTCTTGTCTCAAATATTCACTTGTAGCATACCATATCTCAATGGATTGACGTAATTTTTCTACCGCATGTACATTTCCATAATGATGGTGTTTTTCAAAAATAAAACTTTGTTGTTCAGTGTCTTGGACTAACCATCCCTTAGAAGGTATTGTTAAAAGATCATCAATTCCTAATGAAATAGATGTAGCAGTGGCTTGCTGGAAACCCAAAGTCTTTACTTGATCCAGGATGTGTGATGTATATGCCATTCCGAAATGATCTATTAATCTGCTAATAAGTCGTTTCATAGCAGTTCCATTTATCACTTTATTGTGAAAGACCAGATCAGCCCGTTCTGCCATAAGTACCTCTATATTCTGCTGAGTAGGATTCGACAATGGGCCTGAGTCAGTGATTCGAAAACTTCCTTTCCTCAATCTCAATCTTGATTCACGCAAAAATTAAGAAATTATGATACCAGTGAAACTGGAGAGACCCGAATCCCTACGGGCACGGGCATCACCTAATCTAATTTATTAGTTTAGATAGCGTATGAATAGGCCCGACAAAACCCCTGTATGGCTTCTTCTATTTCTCGATAAAAAGAAATATGACCAAGAGTGGTTCGAATGTATATACAATGGATTTCTTTTTTTACACTTCCTACTATTAGATAGTGCTCATAAATCTCATGATAAGTACCCAAAGATTCATATTGAACTTCGATGGGAACTTCTCTTGAGCCAATGACACGTTGATCTAGTCTCCATCGGAGCCACAAAGGACTATCTAAACTGATTCGTTTCTGCCGATAAGCTCCAAGTACATCATAGGAACTACAAAAATACAGTTCTTTCTCTTTCGTATACTTATAGTCATTATTGTCAACTGTATTATTTTGATAGTTTCCGCGATTATATGGATTATGCCTATTTGCACAAATACCTCTACGATTCCTGATCGTTAATACATAGAGTCCGATAAGCATATCTTGAGTTGGTACGGAAATGGGATCCCCAATAGCTGGAGACAAGAGATTTATATGAGAAAACATAAGTAAACGAGCCTCCGCTTGAGCTTCCAAAGATAAAGGTACATGAACAGCCATTTGATCTCCATCAAAGTCTGCATTGAAACCCTTACAAACTAATGGGTGTAAACAAATAGCGCGCCCCTCCACTAAAATGGGTTGGAAGGCCTGTATGCCTAATCTATGCAAGGTGGGTGCTCTATTCAACAATACAGGATGCCCCCGCATAACTTCTTGAAGTATTTCCCATACAATCAGTTCTTTTTCCCGAATTTGACTTTTAGCAATCCCTATGTTAGAAGCAACATGTTGTCTGATTAGACCACGAATTAAAAATGTTTGGAAAAGCTCTATTGCTATTTCTCGAGGTAATCCACATTGATGTAATGAAAGAGAAGGACCCACAACAATGACGGAACGTCCCGAATAATCGACCCGTTTACCAAGCAGAGTCTCACGAAATCTTCCTTCTTTGCCTTCAATTACATCTGAAAATGACTTGTAAACTTTATTATGACCATCCCTCATTGGTTGCCCCCGGATCCCATTATCAAGAAGTGTATCCACGGCTTCTTGTACCAATTTCTCCTGACACATTACTAATTCCCCTGGCGTAGATCTACTTGTTGCTAATAGATCGGTAAGAGTATTGTTCCGATAGATAACTCTTCTATAGAGTTCATTAATATCCGAACTCATTAGTTTACCCCCATCTGTCTGAATGATTGGTCTCAACTCGGGAGGAAGAACTGGTAATAAGCACAAAACCATCCATTCTGGTTCTACATTTGTTCGAATAAAATGTTTAGCTAATTCCATGCGTCTAACCAAAAAATCCTTTCTTCTTCTAATTTTTCTATCTTCCCATTCATTTCCAGTGGACCCCTCATCTCCTAATTCCTTCCATTCTACCAATGAATTATCTATAATAATTCGCAAATCTGAATCGGATAATTGTTCTCTGATAGCACCTGCTCCTGTAGAGATTTCTCGATTTCGAAATGTCTCGAAGCCTTGAGTAGTAAAAAAAAGTGGGATGGTGTATTTCCGGGATTGGATTTCATATTCGAATGAACCTCGTAATCGTAAGAAAGTAGGTTTTTTAGATATGGGCCTAGCAAAAGAAAAATCGAGATAGGTTCCTATAGGATTGGATTTCCCCCTTTAAAATCGGACGTGAAGGTTTCCTCTCATCCGGCTCAAGTAGTTACAGCAAAAAAAGGGGTTCTTTCTTATTTTGAAACTTTGTTTTGTTCGATAAAACCCTACCCTACAAAGAGCTACTCCTTACTCAAGTTCCCAGTAAGGACCAACCTTTCATTGATTCATTCTTTTTTTTTTTTTACTTTAAAAAAATTTTCTGAATTACTTATGATTATGACAAAATGGAAATGTGAAATTTTTGAGTAGTCTACTTCCCCTCAAATGATGAATCCCCTTAAAGGGGATACTTTGGGACTCGTAAGGGATTTACTTGTCTATATATCATTCCCTTCGACCTTTTAGGTCTCTACTCACCTCGATGGTTATGCCATGATGTCCTTTGAAGTATATATGCGATAAATAGACTCCAGTAACCATGCTATATATATTTGTATTTGCTTGCTTAAAGAGAATCTCTCTCTAAAAGAAATGGAATGGCTAATTCCACGAAAAAGTCTTTTTTTTTTTTTTTTTTCACGAGGTATAACTAGCAATTCCTATTTATCTGTTATAGAATCGACCATGGATCAATTCCCCTTTCATTTGGAAGTATTGAATATACCCATAATTCTGAGTTTCATGTTACTTTTCCCAAAACACATGTCAGAGCCGGGGCATCCCATTCAATCTGATTGGGATGACAGTTTCTCAGTCCGAATCTGTAAAATGAAAATTTTGATCAAATCACACATCGCAGTATACCAGGCCTTCTAATTCTTTAAGGGGTTTATCTAAAAGATTCGCGATATAACTAGGAAGACGTTTCAAATACCACACATGAGTCACTGGACATGCGAGTTTGATGTATCCCATTTGATATCTTCGTATCCTAGAATCAACAAATTCCACCCCGCATTGTTCACAAAATTTCGGGTCTTCTTTTTCAGCTCTGATCACTCGATAATTTCCACAAGCACAAATTCTACTTTTTATGGGTCCAAAGATTCTTTCACAAAACAATCCATCTTTTTCCGGTTTATTGGTTTTATAATGAAAAGTATAGGGTTTTGTCACCTCTCCAACTATCTCTCCATTAGGTAGGATTTTGTTGGCCCAAGCCCTTATTTGTTGAGGAGAAACTGGTCCAATTCGAAGTTGTTGATGTTTATACCGGTCGATCATAGAATAGAAATTCTGATTCATTCAGATCAAGCTTCCTTCCTATTAATCTGGAAGTTCTTCTCAGATACAAGGAAATGATTCAGTTCTAGAGCCAAAGATCGTAGTTCTCGAACGAGCAATCGAAAAGATTCTGGAGCATCCTCGGGGTTAGGTACTCTTCCTCCAACGATTGTAGCACCAAGTACTTCTTGACGAGCTCTAATATGATCAGATTTATAAGTAAGCATCTCTTGTAAAATATGAGCAACACCAAATCCCTCTAGAGCCCAAACTTCCATTTCTCCTACTCGTTGTCCCCCTTGCTTGGCCCTTCCTCTAAGGGGTTGTTGTGTAACAAGTGCGTAATGCCCACTAGAACGTCCATGGATTTTATCATCAACTTGATGAATTAATTTTAGGATATAGGACTTTCCTATTAGAACAGGTTGTTCAAAAGGATCCCCTGTTCTTCCATCAAATATTCTGCTTTTTCCTGGATACTCGGGTTCAAATACCCATGGATTTTTTGTTTGCTTACAGGCTTCATATAATTCAGAAAACACTAGTTTTCTCGAAGCCTCTTGTTCATATCTCTCATCAAAAGGTGCTATTCTATAATGTTTCTTTAGCAGATCCCCCGCTAATCCGAGCGAACATTCAAATATCTGTCCCACATTCATTCGTGAGGGTACTCCTAATGGGTTGAAGACCATATCAACAGGTGTCCCATCTTGCAAATAGGGCATATCTTGTCTAGGCAAAAT
>QRFJ01007228.1:0-29264 GCA_006176705.1 Cocos nucifera
TCGGGCATCTACCATTATACCCACAATGATTGGCCATACAATCGCTATTCATAATGGAAAGGAAAATTTACCTATTTATATAACAGATCGTATGGTAGGTCACAAATTGGGAGAATTCGCACCTACTCTGACTTTCGCGAGACATGCAAGAAACGACAATAAATCTCGTCGTTAAATTATTAAAATTTTAGTAATATTTTTGAATATTAAATATTAATAGAAATATAATTAATATAAATAAAAAAAAGTAAAATAAAATAAAAAAAAAATACTAAAAAAGTACTTATCATTCATTAGTGGGGGATGACCTTATGATAAAGAACTGGAGTTCAGGTAGAGAAGAAAATAGAGAAATAAAAGTTTTAGCTCAACATATATGTATGTCTGTTTTAAAAGCGCAAAGAGTAATTGATCAGATTCGCGGACGTTCCTATGAGGAAACACTTATGATACTGGAACTCATGCCTTATCGAGCATCTTATCCAATTTTACAATTGGTTTATTCTGCAGCAGCAAACGCTAATCATAATATGGGTTTGAACGAAGCTGATTCATTCATTAGTAAAGCCGAAGTCAATAGGAGTGCTATTGTGAAAAAGTTAAGACCTCGGGCTCGGGGACGTAGTTATCCGATAAAAAAACCCACTTGTCATATAACAATTGTATTAAAGGAAAAATCTAAATCATTTTTAGATCAATCAATCTAAGATTTAGATTCATATTAAAAATATGAATGGAAAGAGAACATAATAGAAAAATATGGGACAAAAAATAAATCCACTTGGTTTCAGACTTGGTACAACCCAAAGTCATCGTTCCTTTTGGTTCGCACAAACAAAAAATTTTTCCGTGGGTTTACAGGAAGATGAAAAAATACGGAATTGTATCAAGAACTATGTACAAAAAAATAGGAGAATATCCTCAGGTTTCGAAGGAATCGCACGTATAGGAATTCAAAAAAGAATCGATTTGATCCAGGTCATAATACATATTGGATTCCCAAATTTATTAATAGAGGGCCAAACACGAGGAATAGAAGAATTACAGATGAATGTACAAAAGGAACTACATTCTGTGAACCGTAGACTCAACATTGCTATCACAAGAATTGAAAAACCTTATGGACAACCAAATATTCTTGCAGAATATATAGCTTTACAGTTAAAAAATAGAGTTTCGTTTCGAAAGTCAATGAAAAAAGCTATTGAATTAACTGAACAAACAGATACAAAAGGAATTCAAGTACAAATCGCAGGGCGTATCGACGGAAAAGAAATTGCACGTGTCGAATGGATCAGAGAAGGTAGGGTTCCCCTACAAACAATTCGCGCTAAAATTGATCATTGTTCCTATACAATTCGAACTATTTATGGAGTATTAGGCATCAAAATTTGGATATTTGTAAACGAGTTTGGATATTTGTAAACGAGAAATAATAGACCTTCATTTGTCTTGCCATTCTGTCCAGTGATAGAACAAAAAATTACAAACTGTTTCGTTCTTTTTCTGTTAAATCAAAGAAAAATGAACAATTCTAATTCTATAAGGTTGAATAAAAATTCGATTTACCATTTAGTATAATTGCTATGCTTAGTGTGTGACTCGTTAGTTTTTTCTTTAGAGTTTAGGGTTGAGATTAAAAAAAAAAAAAAATAGACTAACCCCTACTATGAACTTAGTAACCATATAAATTAATAACCAACTTATTGCTTCGTATTGTCAAGATCCCAAGAAACAGTCACTATATGGGTGGATCGATCATATAGTTGTAGCAACTGAAATTTTTTCCATAAAAAAGAAATCTGATTATGGGTTGTGAAGCAAAAATAAAGGGATGTGGATAAATGGAAGGATGATAGAAAGAGAGAACAAAAATATCAATGATATATGATTCCAATATGTATGGTCTATGAATAACCTCATAAAAGGCAGTGTGATAAAGCATTAATACTGATATAATCAATACTGATATAAATATATAAATGAAATATAAATAAATAAAATATAAAAAAAGAAAAAAAAATAATAATAAAAAAAAATAATAAATAATAAAGAATAAAGAGCCTCGGGTTAATAAAAACTGAGGAGATTGACTCGGGAACGAATTTTGCCGGAAGCTCCATTGCAGAGTTCAGGCCTAACCATTAATGGAGAAGCTATGGGAACGACGAAACCTGTGACTGCATAGGATTCGTTTTCAATAGAATCCTAATAATTCATTGGGTGGGATGGCGGAACGAACCAAGAAAAAATTGATTTATTCTGAGAGGTGTCATGAATTGACCCTACGAATGAAAGAGTCAATATTCGCCCGCGAAACCTTTATTTATTGGATTACAATTTTTGGCGCGATTCGATAGAGGTAAAAATAAGGATTCATTATATTATACGTTATATTCTAAAAAAAGAAGCATTTTTTATATTTTCTATATCTAATAATATACACGTCCAGCTGTATATTTTGTATATACATCTTCCTTTGTAACAAATTAAATATGTAACAATTAAATATCAATAAATGCCATTCATTACTTATATATACTTATATTATTAACTCAACTTATATATACTTTTATTATTAACTCATAATTACTTATATTATATTATTATTTATTATTATTATAATAATACATGTGTATCTGTAATATTATTGAATCGTTTCATTCGCGAGGAGCTGGATGAGAAGAAACTCTCATGTCCGGTTCTGCAATAGAGATGGAATTAAGAAACAACCATCAACTATAACCCCAAAAGAACCAGATTTCGTAAACAACATAGAGGAAGAATGAAGGGAATATCTTGTCGAGGCAATCATATTTGTTTCGGCGGATACGCTCTTCAGGCACTTGAACCCGCTTGGATCACAGCTAGACAGATAGAAGCGGGGCGGAGAGCAATGACACGATATGCGCGTCGTGGTGGAAAAATATGGGTACGTATATTTCCCGACAAGCCTGTTACAGTAAGACCTACCGAAACACGTATGGGTTCGGGAAAGGGATCCCCCGAATATTGGGTATCTGTTGTTAAACCGGGTCGAATACTTTATGAAATGGGCGGAGTATCAGAAACTGTAGCCAGAGCAGCTATTTCAATAGCTGCGTGCAAAATGCCTATACGAACTCAATTTGTTATTTCACGATAGGGATGTAGAACTAAACAAAAGGGATATTGAGGATGAAAAAACAACCGCAGGTTTATTTTTTTCTGGACGGACAATATTTCTTTTTTTCCTTCATCCTTTGCATTGAAATAACAGATTCAAATAAAAAATATATGATTCAACCTCAGACCCTTTTGAATGTAGCGGATAACAGCGGAGCTCGAGAATTGATGTGTATTCGAATCATAGGAGCTGGTAATCACCGATATGCTCATATTGGTGACGTTATTGTTGCTGTAATCAAAGAAGCAGTGCCAAATATGCCTCTAGAAAGATCAGAAGTCATTAGAGCTGTAATTGTACGTACATGTAAAGAACTCAAACGTGACAACGGTATGATAATACGATATGATGACAATGCAGCGGTCGTCATTGATCAAGAAGGAAATCCAAAAGGAACTCGAGTTTTTGGTGCGATCGCTCGGGAATTGAGACAGTTGAATTTTACTAAAATAGTTTCATTAGCTCCCGAGGTATTATAAATACTAGTAGATGACACTATGATATAGTAGGCTATCTGAAATAGATCAAATTAATAGATTGTGTCTCACGCATATACTTTTAAAAATTTCATAATTCAAAAAAAAAAAAACAAAGAAAAAAGAAAAAAGGAAACATGTTGATTATATCAAAATTAGGAGGCACAAAAAATTATAGTCCGTTATGGGTAGGGACACTATTGCCGATATAATAACTTCTATAAGAAATGCTGACATGAATAAAAAAGGAACGGTTCGAATAGCATCTACTAATATCACCGAAAACATTGTTAAAATACTTCTACGAGAAGGTTTTATTGAAAATGTTCGGAAACATCAGGAAAATAACAAATATTTCTTGGTTTCAACCCTGCGACATAGAAAGACTAGGAAAGGAATATATAGAACCGTTTTAAAGTGTATCAGCCGACCCGGTTTACGAATTTATTCCAACTATCAACGAATTCCTAAGATTTTAGGTGGAATGGGAATTGTAATTCTTTCTACTTCTCGAGGTATAATGACAGATCGAGAAGCTCGACTAGAAAGAATTGGAGGAGAAATTTTGTGTTATATATGGTGATCCTCCTCTGGTATCCTAATTTTATCTCTAACTTCCCATTTGTGAAATAGAGAGGAAAAGTGAGTTATATACCTCTTCCTTCATTAGTTGATACTTCAAGGGGGTTACCTGGAATGAAAGAACAAAAATTGATTCATGAAGGTTTAATTACTGAATCACTTCCCAACGGTATGTTCCGGGTCCGTTTAGATAATGAAGATCTAATTCTAGGTTATGCTTCAGGGAGGATCCGGCGCAGTTTTATACGGATACTACCAGGAGATAGAGTAAAAATTGAAGTAAGTCGTTATGATTCAACCAGAGGACGTATAATTTATAGACTTCGCAACAAAGATTCGAACGATTAGGTGATTTTTTAAACATTCCTTTCATGGGGACACAATTCGAAGTTAAAAAAAAAAATATTCAAGAAACTTATTTTCCTCAAAAGAGTAGATTCAGAATTAAGGTAAGGAATAAGAAATATGAAAATAAGGACTTCTGTTCGTAAAATTTGTGAAAAATGTCGACTGATCCGTAGGCGCGGACGAATTATAGTGATTTGTTCCAATCCGAGACATAAACAGAGACAAGGATAATCTTTCTAAAAAAGAACTTTCTTTTCTAAAGGGGAGGACCCATGTAAGAATAAAAGATCTGTTTTAACATGAAATGGATATCTCCGTATCTTTTCTTTCTGTATATTTCTGACTCATATTTATGAGATGATAAAATATGACAAAAGCTATACCAAGAATTGGTTCACGTAGGAATGGACGTATTGGTTCACGTAAGAATGGACGTAGAATACCAAAAGGAGTTATTCATGTTCAAGCGAGTTTCAACAATACCATTGTAACTGTTACAGATGTACGAGGTCGGGTGGTTTCTTGGGCCTCCGCGGGTACTTCTGGATTCAAAGGCACAAGAAGAGGTACACCGTATGCTGCTCAAGCCGCAGCGGTAAACGCTATTCGTACAGTAGTCGATCAGGGTATGCAACGGGCAGAAGTTATGATAAAAGGCCCTGGTCTCGGAAGAGATGCAGCATTACGAGCCATTCGTAGAAGTGGTATACTATTAAGTTTAGTACGTGATGTAACACCTATGCCACATAATGGGTGTCGACCTCCTAAAAAAAGACGTGTGTAGAAATAAGAATTAAACAGATTTCAAGAGAAATAAACGATTCAATGATCTGATCAAATATTATAATAATACTTATTATAGTATGGTTCGAGAGGAAGTAGTAGGATCCACTCGAACACTACGGTGGAAATGTGTTGAATCAAGAGTAGACAGTAAGCGTCTTTATTATGGTCGTTTCATTCTGTCCCCGCTTATGAAAGGTCAAGCCGATACCATAGGTATTGCCATGCGAAGGGCTTTACTTGGAGAAATAGAAGGAACATGTATCACACGTGCAAAATCTGAGAAAGCAGCACATGAATATTCTACAATAGTAGGTATTGAAGAATCAGTACATGAAATTTTACTAAATTTGAAAGAAATTATATTGAGAAGTAATCTGTATGGAGTTATAGACGCATCCATCTGCGTCAGGGGGCCTAGATACGTAACCGCTCAAGATATCATCTCACCACCTTACGTGGAAATAGTTGACACGACACAACATATAGCTAACCTGACGGAACCAATTGATTTGTGTATTGAATTACAAATCAAGAGAGATCGCGGATATCGTATGAAATCCGCAAATAACTCTCAAGATGGAAGTTATCCTATAGATGCTGTATCCATGCCTGTTCGAAATGCGAATCATAGTATTCATTCTTATGGGAATGGGAATGAAAAACAAGAGATACTTTTTCTAGAAATATGGACGAATGGAAGTTTAACTCCTAAGGAAGCACTTTATGAAGCTTCTCGTAATTTGATTGATTTATTTATTCCTTTTCTACATGCGGAGGAAGAGGACATTAATTTCGAAGAGAATAAAAACAGGTTTCCTCTACCCCTTTTTACCTTTCAAAATAGATTAACTAATCTAAAGAAAAACAAAAAAGGAATTCCATTGAAATGTATTTTTATTGACCAATCAGAATTGCCTTCCAGGACCTATAACTGTCTCAAAGGGTCCAATATACATACATTATCGGACCTTTTGAGTAACAGTCAAGAAGATCTTATGAGAATTGAATTTTTTCGAATAGAAGATGTAAAACAGATATTGGACACTCTACAGAAGTATTTCGCAATTGATTTATCTAAGAATAAGAATAAGTTTTCATTTTAAATCCATTGTAATTATTTCATCTTCTTTTTATAATAGAAAAAAAAAAAAGTTAGAAAGAAAAAAAGAATAAAATTCGTTTTTAATCTTTGGCACGATCCGTATTTTCCCGGAATGGATCATAATAAAATAAAATTAATGTCTCTAGGGAATAATCACTTCAAAGTAAATCTTCCCTAGATACCTATATCATGGTATTTAACAGTTGAATCAATTTGAAAAAGACCTAAAGTTAGGGATTTATCAATAGGTAATGTTGCTCCAATACCTAACCAAAGAGCTACTACGGTACCGATCAAAAAGACTGTTGTAGCTACTGGACGACGAAATGGATTTTGGAATTTATTGACATTCTCCAAAAAAGGTACTGTCAATAATCCCATTGGTACTGAAACCATTAAAAGAACACCCAATAACTTATTGGGCACTGTGCGGAGTATTTGAAATACGGGAAAGAAGTACCATTCGGGTAATATTTCCAAAGGAGTTGCAAATGGATCCGCCGGTTCACCAATCATTGACGGTTCTAGAACCGCTAAGCCTACATTACATGCGAGAGTACCTAGAATTACTACTGGAAAAATATATAAAAGATCATTGGGCCATGCGGGTTCTCCATAATAATTATGCCCCATTCCTTTAGCCAATTTAGCTCTTAATACAGGATCATTCAAGTCAGGTTTCTTTGTTATTGGGATAGGTGAATTCTTATAGATCCATCCCCCGAAGGAACCGGACATGATAATTTTTCATCATCCGGCTCGAGCAAGAACCAAAGGAATGACAGAACTAGATACATATAAAATCTATATTTCATACATATCTCCACATATATAATGACTCTATGTAAGAAAAGATTTACCAAATTCCATTTTACGGAGTTGCAACTATTCATTGAAAAGAATTCAGTTCTTACAAGTAAATGCTCAATACCCAAGTAGGCTTACAAACTTGATCATGATCAAGTGCTTTTTGGATTGTCTCATGTCTTTTGATTGGTGTTTATCCCCACAACATCTCGATTTTCTTACATACAAAGTATTTACTTGTTACTAATAAAGTCTAGCCGCTGTTCTTCCTTAGATCCCTTATTTCACTCCGATAGTATTATAGATCGGGATCGATGCAGAGGAAATGAATGCATTTCTACACTATAAATAAAATTAAGTAAGTGGAATAGATAGAACATTGGATCATGCCACATCACTTATTCTATTCTACGGGATCTTACGGAGCCTGTTCATGCATGACATGATTCGGGTATGATCATAGAAAAGATTCTCCTCAAGCGAACCTGCCTATCCTCTGCTACATAGGGGGACTTACGTGGTGGTTGGATGCGGAGACACATTTGGTTATGAATTCCAACGTGGCGGATAAAATCATATATCTGCATGGCCCAATTAATAGTTCAAGTCACACACTCCCATAATCCATCCTCTCTTCGGAAAATCCACTTCAACTATTCGTATCAATTAAGAAATACAATACTTCGGAGTTGAAGAGAAGTATCCAAATAACATGTCTTATTTTTTCAATAATCCATATTTGTAGCAATGAATCCATATTTGTAGCAATAAAATAGTATTGTTCCTTCCCGATATGATATATGATCAATTACAAATATCTATGATCTGTCTTCTCTATAAAGGACCCGAAATACCTTGCTTACGTATCATTGGAAAGTGCATTAACATAAATACGGCAGTAAGAAGAGGCAATACAAAAGTGTGTAAACTATAAAAACGAGTCAAAGTGGATTGGCCCACACTAGCACTTCCACGTAATAACTCTACCAAAGGCGATCCTATTACAGGAATAGCTTCAGGTACACCTGTCACGATTTTGACTGCCCAATAACCAATTTGGTCCCGAGGTAAGGAATAACCAGTTACACCAAAAGATGCAGTCAATACAGCTAAAACCACACCTGTAACCCAAGTTAATTCGCGGGGTTTTTTAAATCCACCTGTGAGATATACACGAAATACGTGCAGGATCATCATTAGAACCATCATACTTGCTGACCATCGATGAACTGATCGAATTAACCAACCAAAATTGGCCTCAGTCATTATGTATTGAACAGAGGAAAAAGCTTCTGTAACGGTTGGACGATAGTAAAAAGTCATAGCAAAACCTGTAGCTACTTGTACTAAAAAACAAGTAAGTGTGATCCCCCCTAAACAATAAAATATGTTGACATGAGGAGGAACATATTTACTAGTTATATCATCCGCAATCGCCTGAATCTCGAGACGTTCCTCAAACCAATCATATACCTTATTGAGATAGGTAATCCAAAGGAATTCCCCCTCTGAGAACCGTATATGAGAATTTCATCTCGTACGGCTCAAGCGGAAACACACAAATACTGATTTCAACGGATATGTAATAGAAAGTTCAAAACTTCTTAGCCACTTGATTCGATTTGCCCCAAAGATACGAAGTAACAAAAATCCGGAATCTCTTCTTTGTGATGATAATGCCAAAAATATCAAGTTGGCTCATCCGTCTTTCTTTATGTTGATCGTTACAGGCCTCTTGAATCTTCTCTTCCCTATTTATTTTTTTTTTATTTGTTATTTGATTTGTTGTTTTTTGTGCGTAATGCAGATTAACAATAGTTTTGCTATTGATAGGAATTCCCTTGTTGAGACCCTATGAATCAATTGAAACCTCAGATTCACACTAGAACCACGATGATTTAATCAAGCAAAGCCTCAAGCTAAACTCAAAGGTTCTCTGAGTAAGAACCGTTTGATGATCACTTATTCAATGAATGGATGTAATGACTCAACAAAATCTAGAGAAACATTTGTCCTTTGTTCAAACTGAAAGAAGAAAAATCGTTTGATTTAGGAAATACCTATTTGAATTTTTTTTGAGTCCGGTTGCGAAGTCTGAATAGTAAATAGTAGGTATGAATCATAGTTCAAATATTTCTTTTCTTGATCTATTCTATATATTCCGTGCTCCAGATACTAGAATAAATATCCGACGAGGTAGAATCATCTTGATAGAGATGACAGGCCCATTTTCTGTATTATCAATAGGATCAATTATAACAAGTCACACACTCATATTCCGGAAATACCGAAACAAATAAATCTCACGGTCGAACTACCAGAATGGTCTAGAAATCCGAGTCTTTCTTAAGTAAAGTAATTTTTTTGATTGAAAAACTAGGACTTTCTAGTTCTTATGAACCTAACTCATTGAAATTCCATCCAGTAAAACGGAAGAATTATAAATTTCCAAAATAATAGATAGGAATATCGCAAATAGAGCCATTGCGACCCCCATAAGTGGTGTAGTCCCCCAGCCCGGTGCTACTTTACCATATTCCGAATTCAATGGTTTCAATAAATTCCCTACAGTAGTTCGTCTTGGCCCAGATCTAGAACTACCCTCAACGGTTTGTGTAGCCATAAAATACTATTCATTGGTTGAGATCTGTTGACTTTGTATACCATTCCGTTGTAGTTGTAAATAAACGATCTTATCGTAGATCCATTGTGATCTTGAAATTATCTAAAAATGGAAACAGCAACCCTAGTCGCCATCTCCATATCTGGTTTACTTGTAAGCTTTACTGGGTACGCCTTATATACCGCTTTTGGGCAACCCTCTCAACAACTAAGAGATCCATTCGAAGAACACGGGGACTAGTTGAAGTAATGAGTCTCCCATATTGGGAGGCTCATTACTTCAATTGAGATAATGAAAAATTATTTCATTTTTTTAGTTTTAGTCGGAACCTTAGGCGGTTCTCGAAAAAAGATAGCGAAAAAAATTATCCCTAAAGTCGAGACTAAAAGGAATGTATAAACCAATGCTTCCATAGATTCGATCGTGGTTTACAATTATAGCTTCCACACCTATTCATTTGGGATCATTTACCATATAAAGAAAAGTAAAGAGTCAAAGAATAAATGGTGATTCAAATCAAGATTTCTCCGGTACCTTATATCAAATCAAAAAAAAAAATAGAGGCGAAAGATACCAGAGCAATGTTGTATCAGACTACTTGTCTCCTTGTAGTTGGATCCCCAATTTTTTGAAATGCTCCAAATTCCACTTGAGCATCCAAATCTGGATCAATACCAGCAAAAACATCTCTGAACAAGGTTCTAGCACCATGCCAAATGTGTCCAAAAAAGAAGAGCAAAGCAAACGTAGCATGCCCAAAAGTGAACCAACCCCTTGGACTGCTACGAAAAACACCATCGGATTTCAAAGTAGCCCGATCTAATTCAAAAATTTCACCTAATTGGGCACGTCTAGCGTATTTTTTTACAGTAGCAGGATCACTATAACTAACTCCATTGAGTTCGCCACCATAGAACTCGACAGTTACACCTACTTGTTCAACACTATACTTTGATTCTGCCCTTCTAAAAGGAACATCGGCTCTCACAATTCCGTCTCCATCTACTAAAACTACCGGAAATGTTTCAAAAAAAGTAGGCATACGACGTACAAAAAGCTCGCGCCCTTCTTTATCTCTAAAGACGGGGTGTCCTAACCATCCAACAGCTATTCCATCCCCGTTGTCCATTGAGCCTGCTCTGAATAATCCCCCTTTTGCCGGATTATTACCAATGTAATCATAAAAAGCTAATTTTTCGGGAATTTTAGACCAAGCTTCCGATAAACTCAGATTTTCGGCTAGTCCGGCGCTAACTCTTCGATATATTTCTTGCTGAAAGTATCCCTGATCCCACTGATAACGAGTGGGACCAAATAATTCGATTGGGGTAGTTGCTGAACCATACCACATAGTTCCAGCAACAACGAAAGCTGCAAAAAAAAACAGCAGCGATACTACTAGAAAGTACAGTTTCAATATTTCCCATACGTAATCCTTTGTATAGACGTTGAGGCGGACGGACACTAAGATGGAATAGACCTGCTAATATGCCCAATGTACCCGCTGCAATATGATGAGAGGCTATTCCTCCCGGAACAAAAGGATCAAAACCTTCCGCGCCCCACGCTGGATTTACAGATTGTACTTTTCCAGTTAGTCCATAAGGATCGGACACCCATATTCCAGGACCATACAAACCTGTTACATGAAATGCGCCAAAGCCAAAGCAAGCCACCCCTGAGAGAAATAAATGAATTCCAAAGATCTTGGGCAAATCCAAAGAAGGTTTTCCCGTACGCTCATCACAGAATATTTCTAGATCCCAATACACCCAATGCCAGATAGCTGCCAAGAAGCACAAGCCAGAAAACACAATATGTGCCCCTGCGACACCTTCATAACTCCAAATACCCGGATTCGTTATAGTTCCTCCTGAAATACTCCAACCACCCCACGAATTGGTTATTCCTAAACGAGTCATGAAGGGTATAACGAACATACCTTGTCTCCACATTGGATCAAGAACAGGGTCAGAGGGATCAAAAACCGCTAATTCGTATAGAGCCATCGAACCGGCCCAACCAGAAACTAGAGCTGTATGCATTATATGGACAGAAAGCAATCGACCGGGATCATTCAATACGACAGTATGAACACGATACCAAGGCAAACCCATGGAAATACCCCTTTATCAAAGATAAATAGACACTATGTCACCTTATTTTATCGCATTGCATTGGAAAGGACTATACTATGTACCTAAGTACCTAACCTTTTCAGTGGATTCTGTATGAGAAAGAGTTAATATTTATTCCGTTCCATTGAAAATAACGGAACAATTCTGTTCATAAGAACAAAGAGAAGCAGATCTATTCTATACCCGATAAGTACCAATACGCAATGGGAGAATTGGTACCATTTTGTGGGAACGAATGCATAGATACTTGTTTATCATTCGAACGATCGATTGCTCCGTTCGTTAAAATTTTTCTTTATTCATTCTATCTTACTCTATAAACCTTCCAATCAATCTATCTAGAAAATAGAATAAACAGAAAAAAGGATGAAGACAATAAACCCATTGTTACGTTTCCATATTAAAGTGAAGTATAGTACTTAGTTTTTTTTCTTTAATTTAATGCCCATTGGTGTTCCAAAAGTACCTTTTCGGAGTCCTGGAGAGGAAGATGCAGTTTGGGTTGACGTATAGTGCGACTTGTCAGACATATTGGGTCATATGGGATTTACCCGTTCTCTCCCCCGATCGAGATATCCTCTGTTTCGCCCAAGAAATATTGTATTGAGATTGAGTGAACCATCAATCATTTGGAGCGTGAAGTACAATTAGATCAATTTATATTGGGGATCAATATTATCAATTAGAAGAATTTATGGTTGACTTGGACTGATAAAATAAAGTCTCCAGGCTCCGTTCAGAAAATACCAAATTGGTAACAAATTGATAATATATGTACGATTACCACTTGTATCATAAACGATTCTTATACTTACTATAGGAGCGATCTCAAACTGCCAACCAATGGAGTAGTATGATGAATACATCGAATAGTTTGGAGAAGACATGAAACAAATTGAAAAAGAAGTCGTAACAAAAAAAGTGGTACTGAGATCATTTGCCCTATATGTACAAATAGAATTCGGGCAGATCTTTTCCCGGAGTAGAACAAACATGAACCTAAAAAAATGGAAAGGGCCCATTCAGGAACAATAAAATGACATCGTGATTTGAATCTCGATGAAACAATACATCAATGAGAGGTTAGTTCAATAAGTTCAGTAAATTCTTTTTTTTTATAGGTAAGGGAACAAAAACTCATCTTATGTTTTTTGAAAAATAGAAGAAGAAAGAAAACCCCCTTCATTAGAAAAACAAAAACCTGTTACAGAAAAAAAAAGAAATAGAACTGGAATCGACACATTGATTCTTTTTTTCGCAATTTTATTTTTGAACCGTATGCATCCAAAGGTGCACGTACGGTTCCTAAGGGAACCAATTTTGTCCTAATCAACCGACTTCATCGAGAAAGATTACTTTTTTTAGGCCAAGAAGTTGATAGCGAGATCTCGAATCAACTTGTTGGTCTCATGGTATATCTCAGTATAGAAGATGATACTAGGGATCTTTATTTATTTATAAACTCTCCCGGCGGATGGGTAATACCAGGAATAGCCATTTATGATACTATGCAATTTGTGCCACCCGATGTGCATACAATATGCATGGGATTAGCCGCTTCAATGGGATCTTTCATTCTGGTCGGAGGAGAAATTACCAAACGTCTAGCATTCCCTCACGCTTGGCGCCAATGAGTTTTTTTATTTGAAAAAAAAAAAAAGGAAGACTATGCCTTCGCCATATTGAATATGAATAATAAGTAATAATAGCATGGCACTTCGAGTTCGATATGAGCAAACCATTATTGTTTTTTTCATAACATGAGATTTTATGTCGAGATAGTAGTATGAAATAGAGGTCATTTCGGATTTGATCTTATGTGTCGGGGGTACATTTCAGCGTCACAAACCATTCTTTTTCACACCAGAATTCTCTTTCTGATATTTATGTTATGAAAGAAAAAGTACAAAAATGAAAAAAAAAAAAAGATCATTTTTTTCCTTATTTGATCGTATCAGAAAGGAACTTTGGGATTGCTAAATCACAGACAAAATAAATATATAAAGCAACAGAACCATCATAGTATTTTTTTTACTCCTACGAAAGGAAGGGTGGTAAATGGATCATTCAACGATCCGGATCGGATGGATTCTATTTCTTTCTTCAATAGAATAGAAGAGAAGAAAAAGAAAAAGTAAATTCCATTGTAGAGCCGTATGCACAAAAGATGCCTGTACGGTTGTACAATTCTATTCTTTTTTCTTATATTTTTTTTATCCCTTACTTTAGCCCAATCATGCAAGATAGAAGAACCCTTCATGATGTTATATCAATATCATCAGGGTTATGATTCACCAACCTGCTAGTTCTTTTTATGAGGCACAAGCAGGCGAATTTATCCTGGAAGCGGAAGAACTACTGAAACTTCGCGAAACCCTCACAAAGGTTTATGTACAAAGAACGGGTAATCCTTTATGGGTTGTATCCGAAGACATGGAAAGAGATGTTTTTATGTCAGCAACAGAAGCCCAAGTTCATGGCATTGTTGATCTTGTAGCGGTCGAAAATGAAAATACTAGGGATTTCATGTAAATCCATTTCAAACCATAATTCGAATTTTCTGCGATTTGATATTGAATAGAAAAAAAAAATTCATGATCATCAATCATCAGGTTAAGATCGATCTAAACCAACCCATTCCATTCTAGAATTCTATATATACATACGACATGCCAACTATTAAACAACTTATTAGAAACACAAGACAGCCAATAAGAAATGTCACGAAATCTCCCGCTCTTAGAGGATGTCCTCAGCGTCGAGGAACATGCACTAGGGTGTATGTGCGACTCGTTCAGATCATGAGTTCGAACAAATGAGACAATTTTCCAGTATCAATGACCAGTACCAATGAATAGGATAGATAGAGAAGATCTATCATATACCTATATTGTGTTTGGAATTTATGGTTTACATTGGTGCAAATCCAATCACCTAGATTTGAGATGAAAAGCAATTCCCCATTGGGGGCAAATGGTTATCCATTAAGCGGAGGAAATGGTATTATAAGAAGCAAAAAGGTTATACTCCTATTCTTGAAAGAACGGACTAACAGGGTCAGCTACCTAGCCAACTTTCATAATTAAATGCCGTCACTGTATGAATAACTCTTATTGTGAAAAGAACTATTACTGTATAATTGATGGGTAGAGCCAAAGAGTGTGAACTATACAAGTTAACAATAACATTTGATAAAGTGAAAGAAGAGGCTCCGGTGTATAGAGAGGACCTCACCGTTTAAAAAAAAAGTAACCATAGAAACGATGGAACCCACTATTTTTTTTTATTTGGTATCGTTAGAATTTCTTATTTCCAGGTGAAATGCCTGGAAGGAATAAAAAATCGTGGTTGGGGAAAGTCATAGTAGCAAAAGCCATTGGAATTTTTATTTTATATATCGGAATAATCCGTTTTGTTATTAATTGACGGGGGGTAAAGGATGACTGAAAGAAGAGAAATCAATTAGTTATTCATTAAGGTTTAATTTGATTCAATGACCAGAGTTAGACGAGGATATACAGCTCGGAAACGTCGAACAAAAATTCGTTTATTTGCATCAACCTTTATTGGGGCTCATTCAAGACTTACTCGAACGACTACTCAACAGAAAATGAGAGCTTTGGTTTCCTCTCATCGAGATAGAGGCAGGCAAAAGAGGGATTTTCGTAGTTTGTGGATCACTCGAATAAATGCAGTAATTCGTGAGAATAAGGTATTCTATAATTATAGTAGATTAATACCAAATCTGTACAAGAAGCAATTGCTTCTTAATCGTAAAATACTTGCGCAAATATCTATATCAAATAAGAATTGTCTTTACATGATTTCCAATCAGATTATCAAATAAAGGATATGATATTATAAAATATAATACAGAAATGATTGAAATTGAAACAGAATTCCCCGGAGAATGAACTCCGGGAAGATAGAATAAAAAAAATTAAGTAAGATAAGTAGTAGGAATGAACGAACATGTTTCAATAAAAAAAATATTTCTTCTTCCCCCATTTTTTATTTCTTATAACACAAGAAATAAATCGGGATTCTAGGCCTTTTGAACAAAACATCAATCTGAGCTTGAGTTCCGATTGGAGTTTTGAGTCAATTGAGGAGTATGTTTATTTATTTCTGGTTCTAGGACCAGTAGTTCTGGGGATCGACTCGGCTCTCTCAAATTGTTTCTCATTATTAAGAAAAGGTAACAAAGATAAAATACGAGCTTGTTTTATAGCAATAGTAATTAATCGTTGTTGTTTCAAGGTCAATTTATTCACCCGTCTAGATAATATTTTTCCTTGTTCACTAATAAATCGACTAATTAAACTCATGTTTCTATAATCGATTTGATCCCCCGATCCAATTGGGGACAAACGCCTACGAAAGGATCGCTTGTATTTACGAAAAGGTTGCTTGGATTTATCCATGGTTTATTCCTTATCTCTAAAATTCTATTTCTTTATTCATTTCAGATCTGACCGAAATAGGCTTTGATTCGCATCATTTATATTATACAACTCATATATAATACATATCATATGTATGTATATATATATGAAAATGAAATCGGGTTTGATTTGTATTGTATATATTATGTATATTATATATGTTATATTTATGTTAAGTTAAATATGTTAACTTAAATATGTTAAGTTCTTCCTCTTCCTTGGAAAGATCGCGCACACGTTCCGTTCCATCTATTTCTTTATTTCCCCATGAATCGTATGCTTGTGACAATAGCGACAAAATTTTCTCAATTCTAATCGACTGGATGTATTGTGTCGATTCTTTTGAGTAATATATCTAGAAATACCCGGCGATTCTTTATTGACACCATTTCGGACACAACTGGTACATTCCAAAATAACTCTGACTCTGACATCTTTACCCTTGGCCATGAACCCCCTTTTGATTTTGGATCGACTTAACTTCTTCTATTTTCGACCCGAACTGAAGAAGAATAAAAGAACAAAAAAATCAATAAGAAAATCAATAGAAGTTACTAACTTGAAATTCCATTTTCATTTCTAAAGATTTCGTTGTGTTGTATGTGTTGTAATTATATAATTACAATTAATATTAATAGAGTAATAGTAATAATTAATAAAGTAATAGTAATAATTAATAAAGTAATAATTAATAATAAAGTAATAATTAAGTAATACAATTTCTTTCTAACTATCAATTATTCCTATCTTAAATCCCAATATTTCGTTTAAGTATCTTCTTTCTATGCTATGATTTCGTGGATTCTGCCCTAGATCTGGATACACATTTCCATTTCTGTTTCCCAAAATTCGATCTTAGATTCACCAGATTTTTGTCGAGGTTCAATACACTTTTCCTTTTTTCTTTCCTTCCTATCCTCCTCCTATCCTAAAGAACTGAAAAAAAAAGGAAGGGGCGAAATTTTAGTCACGTCACGTAGAATTGTATCCCTAATTTTCTTCATTTCTTCGCATATTAATAACTAGAATGAAAAAAAAGGGAATGACAAGGCATCTGGGAATAAACGATTAATTTCTATCAATAGACCTGCTAAAGACCCAAACCATAGAGTAGTTAGCACAGGTGCCACGGAGAGATATGTTTTTATATCTCGCATTGAAAATCCTCCTTCTTTATTGTAATACATATATGTATGGTCAGATGTTGTAGTTCAAGATCATTTGTATTTTTTTTTTTTACTTTACGCGGAATTCCTAACTAAAATAGATATGTACAATGAACCGATAGATGAGATTTTCCTGTCCCTAAAAAAGAAAGAAAAAGATGACCCCTTCTTCCTGAGCATTTCCGATAAGATAAATTTTTATTCTTTTTTTTATACGATACGCCGATAAGATAAATTTTCATTTTTTTTATACGTTAGGTTTCAGATGTATAAAATTATTTTATTATATGAAACCAAAAAGAAGAAATGACAAGAAAATTGTATATAGATAGAGGGGAAAATAACAATGTGGAAAACAAGACAGGGATTTTGTACAATGACACTGTACAAGAACTTTAAAAAGGGATGTAGCGCAGCTTGGTAGCGCGTTTGTTTTGGGTACAAAATGTCACGGGTTCAAATCCTGTCATCCCTACCTATTACTTCTCTTATGGGTAGTAACGAGGGATTAATTAAGATCGATTGAAATTGGACATAATCTTTCATTTTTGCATGCTATACGTATGCAAGATATGTTTGGGGGTAAAAAAACCTTTTCTTTACACTACAGTCGTATCTCCTGTAATAAGAAAGCGCTCTTAGTTCAGTTCGGTAGAACGCGGGTCTCCAAAACCCGATGTCGTAGGTTCAAATCCTGCAGAGCGTGATTCCGTTTATGTTATGTCGAATCACAATAAAAAAAAGTTTAATTGAAACTTGAATTTGACCTCCCGCAGGGAGGAGGTCAATCAAAAAAAAGAAATGTTACTCAATCAAAGGTCCAACTGATCACCACGTCTGTATTGTAAATATGCAGTTACGAATAATCCTGCCAAAGTAATAGGAATTAGACCTAAGACGATTCCAAATAGAAAAACTTCAATCATTTCGGTTTTTTGAGGGGATAAAAAGATGGGTAAGATCTATCCCTAAATATTAATCTGAATTATCCGTGAATCTCAATAACCAAGAATTGGCAATTGATGTGGAAAGGAACCTGGAACACCTGGAATCTCAGAGAAATATTCATTTTTATGAATTGTTCATTCAATTCATTTCAAATAAGTCGTATCTTATTCAAACCAATCAATAGAGCTGGGGTTATAGTTAAAGCAGCCAGTAGAAAACCGAAATAACTAGTTATAGTAGGCATGAAAGAGCTAAATTAGATATGTTCTTTTGTTACATATGTTGATAAAACACTTACCTAAGTTTCCATTTTTCCCAGATATAACAGTAACGGTAAGAAAAAACCAATTGACAGGATTAGTTTAGTTCAATTGAAAGTTCTTGATTCATCAGCTATGACATCGATCGGTCCTGTGATTCCGAATCGACAGATTCATTGTGCAATTCGTGAGTTGAGTAAAGTAATAGTAATAAGAACTGTGTCGTGTAACTTCATCCAAAATTACTTAAATATAATTTATTTAAGTAATTTTGGAATAAAATAAAAAAATTGGATTTGAAAAGAACTTAAATTTTGATCATTTCTTTTCTTTTTCAATAAAAAGGATCTAATCCATTTGGGGGCGAACGACCTGATATTACCTTTTACTTATTTTTTTTTAACTCATTGGATTCAGTACATTAATAGGTTGGTTAATTGCCCATAATATCTCGAATGAGAAGAAAAAAAGTGCTCTACGATATATCGAAACGATCTATCAAAAAAATAAAACCTTTACTTTCATTTTTATTCTTTTTGGGGGGTCCAACTCGATTCAAAGACGAACAACTTCCATTATCCTTTTAGGTTCTATATTCTGTCTTTCCATATCATGGAGTTCCATACTTGTAGTTCGGTAAAGAAAGAACCTTTGTTTTGCATCTAATGCAACCGTTGTTGCATCACGAATATTGATTGTTCCAACTATGTTCTCTTTCTTTCATTAAATATTATCTATTCTTGTATTTTGTATTTATTATAGTATATTTATTATAGTATAGTATATTTATTATAGTATATATTTATTATAGTATATTTATTGTACGACCAACCAATTACTTGAAATGAAATGAAAGATTCGAAAAAAAAAAACTTTTAACCAAAAAAATAGTTTATAGATTTCGCATATAATTGAAATGTGTGAATATGATAATATCTTTCATGAATTATTAGAACCCATTGATTCACACTTTTCCAAGATCTTTACTTTCTATTACGAAGCCAATAATGGAAACACCTTATAAGGAATTTGAGGAATTTTCTATTGATCTATTGAATAACATACAGTTATGCATAGACAAAGAACAAAAAAAGAAGAAAAGAATTATGTAGTATTTTGGTACCCATCGAGACTGCGTTGCTGTGCCAGAGGAAGGATAGCTATACTGATTCGGTATACTCGAAATACACCTTTGGTACAAAATTGACGATCTCACAAAGATGAAATATCAGTAGTTTTCCATTTACTGATCCCATCTTTCACGGAATCGATTCCCTTTTTGTTTTGAATGTACAAAAATTTGTGGAGCTCAGCATGTCTGGAAGCACGGGAGAACGTTCTTTTGCTGATATTATTACCAGTATTCGATACTGGGTCATTCATAGCATTACTATACCTTCCCTATTCATTGCGGGTTGGTTATTCGTCAGTACGGGTTTAGCTTACGACGTGTTTGGAAGTCCTCGGCCAAACGAGTATTTCACAGAGAGCCGACAAGGGATTCCATTGATAACCGGCCGTTTTGATTCTTTGGAACAACTTGATAAATTTAGTAGATCCTTTTAGGAGGCCCTCCAATGACCATAGATCGAACCTATCCAATTTTTACAGTACGATGGTTGGCTGTTCACGGATTAGCTGTACCTACCGTTTTTTTCTTGGGGTCAATATCAGCAATGCAGTTCATCCAACGATAAACCTAATTCGAATTATAGAGCTATGACACAATCAAACCCGAATGAACAAAATGTTGAATTGAATCGTACCAGTCTATACTGGGGTTTATTACTCATTTTTGTACTTGCTGTTTTATTTTCCAATTATTTCTTCAATTGAGAGAAAGAAAGAGAATAGTAGGAATTCTCTTATCCCATTCGGAAAGATACTATCCTCATAATTATCTATGACTGTTTTTGTCTCTAGCATGACCACTTGATGAAATGTGGAGGAAAGTGGGGGAAATGGCCGATACTACTGGAAGGATTCCTCTTTGGCTGATAGGTACTGTAACCGGTATTCTTGTGATCGGTTTAATAGGTATTTTCTTTTACGGTTCATATTCCGGGTTGGGTTCATCTCTGTAGTAATCGGATGAACCGGATTTTAGACATGAAAAAGTAAGAACTCAGCGGGACCTTACTGCTCTAATCAGACAAAGGAGGTAAGGTCCCGCTGAGTTCTTACTCCATATAGCGAAACTTTGACCTACTCCATAACATACAAATTGGAAAGTTATCCAGTAAACATAATTAAAATATTATATTCGTAGAAATGACAAAACAGATCCTTTCTTTCTTAATAATTTGAAGAATGAAATCTATTGATTGATTCATAGTCTCTGTCCTTCCTCCATAATATTGAACTCTTACAAAGCAACAAAAAAGAAGGAATCAATCGATTTTCTGGATAATCCAATATTATATGGATTTCTACGGATGAGACATCCTGAAAATTTTTTCTATACTAAATTAATAGAACCTTATTCTATAAAAACTCTGATGAGATAATAAATAAGGATTTGGATATTTGTAAAAATCTAATTTGCCTTTCAACCAGAACAGTAAAAGTTTTTTTGTTTGAATAATTTTTCTAAATTAGAAGTTTAAATTAATTGAATAATTAAAGAAGTTCTATTTGTTCAATGAATTTCTCCTCCCCTAGTAATCTTTGACGAACAAGAGAAAAAATCATTATTATTTCGATACAAGACGACACAAGAAAAGGGATTTTCCACCCTTTTCTTGTGTCGAATAGAAGATTAGGAAGACTAGTAATCCCTCCTAAAAGTATTTGTTCCTTTCATTTTTCCCATCCTTCCCTTGTATTCTCTTCCTTTATATTTGTATGCCTATAGTCTATTACTAGGAATGGGATACACGTAATGAATTCCAGACATCCCACAAACAAAACAAAAACAGTATAAACAAAAAGGTTTACAGAATTTTTTGATCATACATAAGTATCGATCGACAATAATTTGTTGCTTTTTACCAACTTGATGTTAAGGAATTTCTGGACCTAGAAATTCATTTCATACAATTGAACCTTTTCAAACTGTTTCTTTTTAAGAACCAAAAAAAAACTTGTGCCAAAATAACAGATGCCAAGAAGAACAAAAGGCCTTGGACACGTAATGGATCTTGAAGCACTATTTCTGCATCTCCCTGACCAAACCCTCCTACATTGGGATTGCTTGTTAATGGTTGATCGAGCTTGATGGATTCACCCTCTGAAACAAGAAGTTCTGGTCCTGGAGGTACAATATCAACCACTTGATGTCCATCCGATGCATCAACTATGGTTATTTCATATCCTCCTTTTTCTTTACGTACTATTCTGCTTACTATACCTGCTGATGTAGCATTATAGACTGTATTGTTACTCTTGCTCCCATCAGGATAAATCTGACCCCTTCCTCTGTTCCCACCTACATATATGGGATATTTTAAGAAGTGAACGTCTTTCCTCGTAGCAGGGTCGGGGGAAAGAATGGGAAAGGCGATTTCACTATATTTCTGACCGGGAACAGGACCTATCACAAGAATATTTCTTTTATTGGGACGATAACTCTGAAAAGACAGATTTCCCATCTTTTCTCTCACCTCGGGAGAAATACGATCGGGGGGGGCTAACTCGAATCCCTCGGGTAAAATAAGAACAGCCCCTACATTCAAAGCCCCCTTTTTACCATTAGCAAGAACTTGTTTCAGTTGCATATCATAAGGGATTCGAACAACTGCTTCAAATACAGTATCAGGAAGCACGGCTTGCGGAACTTCAATATCCACGGGCTTATTAGCTAAATGGCAATTGGCACATACAATTCGTCCAGTTGCTTCTCGTGGGTTTTCATAACCCTGCTGCGCAAAAATGGGATATGCATTTGAAATAGATGCCCGAGTTATTACATATATCATGATCGATACAGAAATCGATTGAGTCATCTGTTCCTTTACCCAAGAAAAAGTATTTCTATTTTGCATGTCCAATCATTGATCCCGGAATTTCTACAATAAATTAGATAGGTAGCTAGTATAGTTCCCTATACACGAGTCTGTCATTGTACTGGGATAATTGTACTGGAATATAGGACGAATACCTTGAAGAGCTAGAAGTATAAAGAATTAAGTAAGATTGAAAATGCTTTCTTTATATACGAAGAAAGATTCTGATTTGATTGATATCAGGAGATCAAATGAGTTCTTCATTCATTCATTGAATGATAAATAACTACAAGTGAAGGAGATACACGATTTAAATAATAGAAGATCCAATATTTCACAATTGTATCTAGAATAACTGGAAAAGTGGAAACAAGACTAGATATAATTTGATCGTTATGAACCAATCCAAAATCGTTGTAGACCGAACCAATCATTAGTTCCCAACCATGGGTCGAATGAAATCCGATCCATAAATCAGTAACTAAAAGAATCAAAAAAGCTTTTATTGTGTCACTTAAGTTATAGAGGAATTCCTGAATCCAAGAATTAAGAATGACAAGTTCTTCATTACCCAGAATAAAATAACCACTTAGAATAGCGAAACAAATTATATTTGTCGAGAAATCCAAAATGATATGGAGATGATATTCATTGTGTGTTTTGACCAATTGTATCGTTTCCTTGTGTATTCCTATACGAAGTTTTTGTATATGCGTCTCCGGGTACTCCTTTATCATTTCATCCAAGAGGAATAGTTCTTCCAATTCTATGAATCTTTCTAGAACGTTTTTCTCTTGAATATCATTCAAAAAAGTTTCGGATTTCCCGGTATTCCACCAATTAGTAACCCAAGGTTCCAGACATTTATTAAATGAGAGAGAGACCCACCAGGGAAAAAATATTATGGATGAAATATATGGGAGGGAGACCCAGGCTTTCTTTTTTTTTTTTTCATTTTTATCCTAAAAGGACCCTTATTCTATTTCTATATTCCTTTCCTTCTAGATCCGAGATCTAAATTATTACACAAAAATAGGAAATAGATCCATGGGTTCAATACCTTTTTATAGAACTCGTACTTCAGAGAAATATCAGATAGAGTCGACGGTTGTATTAAAAAGGAAATTAGCAAGTTTTTTTCCATTTTTTCTTCAGTTCATTTCAAAATACTTCAATTGGTACGCGCAAGAAATAGGCCAATTCGGCAGCTTTTTGTTCAATTTCTCGTGGAGTAAAATACTCATCAGTACGAGTCAAGGGAATGGCTCCTTGGCCTCTGATTTCCATATAAAGGACACGACGAGGATAAAGACCCTCTTTAACCTCCATTCTGATTGATTGTATATCTCTCATAAGTAAGCGAAGGAAGATGCGACGATTTATTCCAGGAAATCCCCAACGAAAAATACACACTATTCCTTCTTTTCTATCGAATCTGTCATAACCACTACCTACATTCCATGAAATTGTGCACCACAAATAGGAGCTAATGAATAGACCTGCGATCCCATAGAAAGACATCACGATCCCTTGTGGAAAAAAAAGAATTTGCTGAGATGGAAATACGGATATCAGATTCCTACCAAGATAACTGGAAGTTCCAACCACTAAGAATCCTAGTGAACCTAAAAAAAGGATACAGGCCCAGAAAAAATTACTTGTTTTTCGAGACCCCATTATAAGTTCTATCCATATATGTTCTGATCGCCAATTCATACTCTACTAGATCCAGTTGCATTCGATTGGAATTGAGAGAATAACCCAAATGAATTTTACTTTCTTGATCCCGAAGTAACTTTCATTAACTAGCACTATTCTGATGTAAACCGTTAGAAGTAATTTGTTAGATACATTGACTTTCCATTTAAATAAAATATTCGCCGATCCATTTTTAATTTAACCAGCTATACCTGCATATACATGCATTTATGCGGATATCATGTATCCGCATAAATGCATAATAGTTCTTTCATTTGTGTTCGTAAAGAGTCACATATCGTACCATATTACACTAAATAAATATCTGTATTATGATCCAGTGTTGAAATAAATTGATGAGATTTGGTCCCATCGGATCTAGACAATCTTATTTTTTTGGACATGAAGAGATAAAGAAGCCATTGCAATTGCCGGAAATACTAGGCCCACTAAAGGCACAAAAATAGAGGGTAAGTTGAGATCTGTCATAGAATGGGTGCCTCGATTTAATATTTCTATCTATTAGAAAGAAAAAGATATCTTATGATATGATAAGTATATCTATCCTAAGTATATATCATAAACTGTATTATATTTATAATATTATTTTATTATATTTATAATATTATTTATTATATATAAAAATATTATTTAATAATTTATTTATATAATAATTATATTCTAATTATTTATTAATAATTTATTTAATTTAATAAAAAATATTAATATTTAGAAATTAATATTTAGAAATGAATATTTATAAGTAGTTAATAAGTAGTTAATAAGTGCAAGGAATGTAGAACTAAATAAAATAAGTGTACCTATTCATCTTTCTACACGAATATGTATGATAATTCGCTTTATTAATAAATTTTATTATTCTTTTCCCATCCTTATTTCTTTCTATCTTTCTAATCTAATAAGGAGTTTATTATGAAAATAAAAGATTTTATTAGGAGTTTGCGACTCTAACTAATTCGATCCATCCAACAAACGGGGATTCATAGTAAAAAATGGGGGTTATCGATAGATATAGAAATAACTTCTATTCTCTATTTTCTATTTATTTCTTTTTTATTTTGATTTCGATATTTTTTTTTATTGTCTATATTAATACGTAAGAAGGCCAGATAATTTTTTTTTTAATTTTCCCTAACTCTAATTCCTCGGAGGGAGAAATTCACTTTTTTATCCTGTTGATAGAAGGTTCATGATTACTAATCATGAATAGAGGTAGGATAAAAAAATAGATCTGGAGGAAAAACGAAAAAGTAATTACCCGAAACTTCTAACTCTTATTACAAGTAGAACTTATGTCATCAAAGAAAACACCATTCTTTTTAGTTTTTTTTTGATTACGATGAACTATTGTTCGCTACAAATAACTGAATTTAGTACTATACTTTATTAATTTTTTGAATTTTGATTCAAGGGAAAGAAACCGTGGAGCTGAAATAACTCACTCAGAACACCTTTTAAAGGATTACGTGGTACAATTGGGTCAAATAAGCCTTTATGGAATAAATACTCAGCCGCTTGTGAACCATCGGGTACTGTCTTATTCAATGTTTGTTCAATTACTCTTTTGCCCGCAAATGCAATGTAGGCATTAGGTTCAGCAACAATGACATCTCCCAACATACCAAAACTGGCTGTTACTCCACCGGTTGTAGGAGATGTAAGGATTGATACATAGAATAATTTTTTATTTGATTGATAATTATGTGAAGCGGAAGATATTTTAGCCATTTGCATCAAACTCAAACTTCCTTCTTGCATGCGCGCTCCTCCAGAAGCACACACAATAATGACAGGTAGAGATCGATTAGTAGCATACTCGATCAAACGGGTGATTTTCTCGCCTACTACAGATCCCATACTACCTCCCATGAACTTAAAATCCATAACTCCAATTGCTATGGGAATACCATTTAGTTGACCTATGCCTGTTTGAACAGCTTCAGTTAAACCTGTCTTTCTTTGATAAGAATCGATACGATCTCTATAGGGTTTCCCCTCTGAATGAAATTCAATGGGGTCCATAGAGACCATATCTTCATCCATAGGATCCCAAGTCCCCGGATCAATCGAAAGTTCGATTCTATCTGAACTGCTCATTTTCAAATGATATCCACACTGTTCACAAATATTCATTTTTGACCTAAAAAATTTTTTATAATTTAATCCATAACAATTTTCGCATTGAATCCATAAATGTCTGTATTTTTTTTTTCTACCGAAATCATTAGATCTTCTTCTTATATTGAAATCACTGCCATTTTTACTAGTTCTTATACCAGAACTCCCACTTTCACTACCGGTTACATTTTCAGTACAAATGAAACTATAAATGTAACTGTCACTGTAATTGTCGGTACCACCCGAAATGGAACTATTAATACTGACTTCAAAACGAAGATAATTATCAATGCAACTATTAATGTGATTATTCCAACTAGATTGAGTATCATATATGTAATGATAATAGTTGTGATTGTTTCTCTTAGACCCATTATTTAAATAACTAGAAAAAAAACTTTCTAGTTCACTCAGAAAAGAACTATCATTGTCAATCTCAAAAATCTGATTTTCAATATCAAAACATACAGAAAAACTGTCACCATTACTATCCCTAACTAAAAAAGTGTCATCAGAGATCAAACTCCAAATATCCCTGATATCAAATAAATAATCAACATTTCTGAAACTATAACTGCCACTATCACTCCGACTAGGAATGTTTTTCTCCGTACCATTTAGAATGGGTTCTTCACTTCCACTGGTATGTCCAATAGCATCAAGACTATCCATTGATTTATTTAGTCCACACCTATGTTCTAACTTATCGTTAGACAACATCGAATTGAACCACCATTTTTCCATAGAGTCTTCTTGCCCCCTATTTGATGAAAATACAATAGATGAATAGTCATTCCATGAATAATCATTTTACTATTTTATTTCCTATCAGGAATTAAGCATATGAATCCAATCATTAAGATTGTTAACTAATAAGATAACAATAACGTAACAAGTGAGTATTGAAAGAAATGATTTTTTTGGGGGGAGTCCAAAGTATCACTTCAATATATTGATAGAATCTTTTTCTCAATTAAAAAATATAAAGACAGGTTTCTCTCATGTCATGTACTACAAATTCTCATCGAAAAGAAAAATAGTTGTTTCTTCCTATAAATAAAGAATTCGTTCTCGTATAATCTTGTATCGTATAATCAAATAATAAGTTTCTATTCCGACACGGAAAGAAAAGACAATATACAGGATGGGTAGAAAGAGCCCCTCCTTTGGCTTGATCTATAGCCTGAAACTACGGGATATAAAATGATCCAACAACCCCAAGATCCATAGGATTAATTATGGATTCAACAATAAACAATAGAAGTATTGAGTTATAGAAGTATTGAGTTGTTTAGTCTTCGATCTTATCTTGTATTTAGATCTTATGTATAGGAAAATAGGTAAGTAAATAAGTAAATAAGTAAGGTCTGTACATATGAGAGATATATGCAAATACCAAATACATAGTATAGGATGCTCATTCTTTATTTTATTCGGTTCGGCTCAATCCTTTTTTTTTAGGAAAAGATTGGGCCGAGTTTAATTGCAATCAATTAGAAGAACAAACAGGAATTACTGAATTATGCACGCTTATTTTATCTCTTCATTTATCCAGCTTATCTACTGGTTCGAATTCGAATTTGATCGCCTTCCATACTTCACAAGCGGCAGCTAGTTCAGGGCTCCATTTGCTAGCTTCACGGATAATTTCATTACCTTCACGGGCAAGATCACGTCCTTCATTACGAGCTTGTACACACGCTTCTAAAGCCACCCGATTAGCTACTGCACCGGGTGCATTTCCCCAAGGGTGTCCTAAAGTTCCTCCGCCAAACTGTAGTACAGAATCATCCCCAAAGATTTCGGTCAGGGCAGGCATATGCCAAACATGAATACCCCCTGAAGCCACGGGTATAACACCTGGCATAGAGACCCAATCTTGAGTAAAAAAGATACCGCGACTTCGGTCTTTTTCAATAAAATCATCACGTAATAAATCAACAAAACCCAAAGTCATCTCACGTTCCCCTTCCAGTTTACCCACTACTGTACCCGCGTGAATATGATCTCCACCAGACATACGTAATGCTTTAGCTAGTACACGAAAATGCATACCATGATTTTTCTGTCTATCAATAACTGCATGCATTGCGCGATGGATGTGAAGAAGTAGGCCGTTATCGCGGCAATAATGAGCCAAGCTAGTATTTGCAGTGAATCCCCCAGTTAAGTAGTCATGCATTACGATAGGAGCTCCCAATTCTCTGGCAAATACGGCCCTTTTGATCATTTCTTCACATGTACCCGCAGTAGCATTCAAGTAATGTCCTTTGATTTCACCCGTTTCGGCCTGCGCTTTATAAATTGCTTCGGCACAAAAGCAGAAACGGTCTCTCCAACGCATAAATGGTTGTGAGTTCACGTTTTCATCATCCTTGGTAAAATCAAGTCCACCGCGTAGACATTCATAAACCGCTCTACCGTAGTTCTTTGCGGATAATCCCAATTTTGGTTTAATAGTACATCCCAATAGAGGACGACCATACTTGTTCAACTTATCTCTTTCAACTTGGATACCATGAGGCGGGCCTTGGAAAGTTTTGGAATAAGAAGTGGGAATTCGCAGATCCTCCAGACGTAGAGCTCGTAGGGCTTTGAAACCAAATACATTACCCACAATGGAAGTAAACATGTTA
>QRFJ01007229.1:0-42457 GCA_006176705.1 Cocos nucifera
CTCTGATCCGATCGATCATCTGAAGGCCTTCCATACCATGATGCTGCTCCATGATGCACCAGACGCCATCTTATGCCAAGCTTTCCTGTCTACCTTAAATGGAGTAGCAAGAAACTGATACTCAGCACTTAAGTTGGGTACCATCTTTTTCTTCAATCAAATGAGCCATCAGTTTGTGGCTCACTTTGTCAGCAGTCGACATCCATGCCGAGATTCAAATTTCTTGATGAATATCAGACAGAAGGAGGAAAAATCTATCTGGGCTTATGTCATCCGATTTAATACTGTTGCATTGAAGGTCCAAAACTTAGATCAGTCTATTGCAATGGCCGCACTCAAGAGCGGCCTTCAGAAGAATGATTTGCTGTTCTTCCTGAAGAAGAAGTACCCTAGGAACTTTGCCAATCTACTAGCTCGGGCTGAAGGATATGCTCGAGTAAAAGAAGTCTTCAAATTGAAAGATGAGAAAGCCATAGGAGAGTGGCAGACGGACAAGTCTAATAAACCCATAGCTAATGGAGAGCCGAATGAAGTTTGGCTGTACTCACGGACTCCCCCCGAGCGTAAGCAAGCCTGAACTCCTCCTCGAGCTTGTCGTCAAAGAAGCTTCGATAGAAGGGTACGAAGAGGTTCTCCCCCTAGAAGGTTTCACATCTATGCCCCTCCCCCTAATGCTCCAAAAATGCAAGTATTGATGGAGATTAAGGAGCAACTACCGAGGCCTAAAAGGATGCACATTCATCCTAGAAAGCATAATCCTACCAAATACTACCTCTACCATCGTGACCACGGCCACGATACTAAAAAATGCATTTAGCTCCAAGACGAGATCGAGGAGCTCATCAGGAGAGGTCGGCTGAGTCGATTCCTCAAACACCGGCCTGAAGCAAAAGAAGATCGGTCGAGGGCATTGCCGTAGCCAAAACCACCAAGAGGGGAGGAATAACAAGAAGATCGACCGCCTTTCAGCATCATCAATACTATCTTTAGGAGACATCGATGAGAAGAGGCCAGCAGATCTAAGCGATCAGTTAAGAGATGGAGGATTGAAGAACCCATAACCTTCACTAAGGTAGATGCACAGAGAGTATAGTTTTCATATAATGACTGGTGCTGCAGTACCAGTTGAAGATATAATAACTCTAGCCATAGCTGCAGGGCAATATCCAAGGCAATCCAGAGCGCAAGTGGATTTCTTGGTAGTAAAGGCTTCCTCTGCTTATAATACAATTCTCGACTGATCTGATCTAAATGCACTTCGAGCGGTGGTGTCAACTTATTATTTGAAGATAAAATTTTTGACAAGTTACGGGATCGAAGAGGTTGGGGAGATCAAGCTCTGGCAAGGCACTGCTACTCAATTGCCCTGCAAAAGAAAGAACAGTCTGACCCTTATCCTATTGATGGGCTAGATGTCCGTGATGACCTTGCTGAAGAACAAGGCGAGCCCATAGAAGATCTTGTGACCATCTCTCTGAATGATGAAAATGTGGAGCATACGGTGCAAATTGGCTCCAATCTGAAAGATGAAGTTCGGAAGTAGCTCATCACCTTTTTACGGAGGAATGCCGATGTCTTCACCTGGGTTTCGATGGATATGCCTGGGATTGATGCCGAGGTTATGGAACATCGACTGGCCATTGATCCCAAGCATCGACCAATGAAAAAAAGAGTTCGAGGCAATGCATCAAAAAGGTAAAAGGTAATAGCAGAAGAAGTTGATAAGCTTCTCAATGTCGGATTTATCCGAAAGTCAGCTATCTGACTTGGGTCTCTAACGTGGTCCTGGTCAAGAAAGCCAATAACAATTGGAGGATGTGCATTGACTTTAAGAAGCTTAACAAGGCCTACCCAAAAGATAGCTATCCTTTGCCAAAAATCAACTAACTGGTGGACGCAACTTCAGGCTATGAGCTCCTCACCTTCATGGATGCCTTTTCTGTCTACAACCAAATTTGGATGGCACCAAAGGTCGAGGAGAAGACTACTTTTATTACTAACAGTGGTCTTTATTGTTATAGGATCATGCCCTTCAGACTTAAAAATGTAGGTGCGACTTATCAACGCTTGGTCAATAAAATCTTCAAGGAGCAGATCGGTTACAATATGAAGGTTTACATCGACGACATACTGGTCAAAAGCCGAAAGATTGTCAATCATGTCATCGACCTTAAAGAGGAATTCGATGTGCTCAGAAAATATAAGATGAAGCTGAATCCAACCAAGTGCACCATTAGGATAGCCTCAGAAAAATTTTTGGGATTCATGATCTTGAGACAAGGGATCGAGGCCAACCTAGAGAAAATTCGAGCTATCCAAGAGATGATCGCTCCGAAGTCCATCAAGAAAGTTTAGCACCAAATTGAGAAGGTGGCATCTTTGAATTATTTTATTTCGAGGTCGGTCGAACGATGCATGCCCTTCTTCCAAATCCTCAAAAAATTGAAAGATTTTCATGGGACTCAGAAATGCTAAAATGCATTCGACGAGCTCAAGAACTACCTCGGCTCGTTCCCCTACTAGCCAAACTTGAATCCAGAGAGGAGCTGTTTCTCTACCTTGCAATCTCCCCTACAACGCTAGAGGCAATCCTGGTCAAAGAAGATATGAAAGTACAGCGATCAGTCTACTATATAAGCTGGATTCTAAGAGATGCTGAGATCAGGTATACAAAATTAAAAAAATTAACTTATGCTCTTCTGATTGTAGCAAAAAGACTTTGACCTTACTTCCAGGGATATGCTATAATGCTCCTTATTGACCAGTCGATCAGAGCAATCCTTCATCAAAAGGATGCTTCTGAAAGAATTGCAAAATGGGCCATTGAGTTAATAGAGTTCGACATCAACTACCAACCTTGACCAGCAATCAAGGCTCAGGCACTGGCTGACTTCATAGTTGAATGCACCATTCTAGATGAAGCTGAGCTTGAACAGAATGAGACCGGCATTCCGTGGTTGCAACCGAGCCTCTCTGAAGAAAGTGCCAACCTTTTTGAAGGTTTTTGGGCCCTGTACGTGGATGGTTCATCCAACTCCACTGGAGCAGGTGCGGGGTTAATCCTAGTCAATCACAAGGGAGTCATTGTCGAGTACATACTATGCTTTGAATTCTCTGCAACTAATAATGGGGCTGAATATGAAGTGTTGATCATCGAGTTAGAAATAGTAATAGAGTTAAAAGTAGATCAACTTCAAGTCTACAGTGATTTTTAATTAGTGGTCGATCAAGTTAGTGGCAACTATGAAGCATGGGAGGAAAGTATGATGAAATACCTTGAGAAAGTAAAGAAGTTGACTTCGGCCTTTGGCAGTTTTGGCATTCGATAGATTTCGAGGATAGAAAATATAAGAGCTGACATCCTCTCTAATTGGCCACTTCAGTCCCAACCGAACTATCCAAAGAAGTATTTTTTTGAAACTTTAAAATGCCCAAGCTTAGAGGAATCATGGATCGTTATGCAGACGAAGCTCGAGCCGAGCTGGATTGACCTCTTAGTTGCCTATCTTAAAGAGAAAGTTCTTCCTCGTGATCTGAAAAAAGCTCGAAAACTCAAGAATCAAGCCTCCCGAGGCCAACTTTGCATTATAGAAAGTGCACGAAAAAATTTATAGAAGTCATGTAGGAGCCAGATCCCTGTCATAAAAATTACTTCGGTAAGGATACTATTGACCGATCTTGTATCACGATTGTATAAAGTATGTCAAAAAATATGACCGCTGTCAAAGAAATACAAACATACAAAGATAACCAGCCTCCAAGCTTACTCCACTAAGCACACCTTGGTCATTTGCACAGTAGAGAATGGATATACTTGGCCCTTTCTCAACGACATCTGGACGACGAAAGTTCCTCCTAATTGTGATCAACTATTTCACCAAATGGCTCGATGCCGAACTACTAGCAAAAATTATTGAAGCAAAGGTACAGGACTTCATCTGGAAGTCAATCATCTATCGGTTTGATCTACCCCAAACTCTAATAATAGATAACAGGCTATAGTTCATTGGGATGAGGTTTGTTGAGTTCTACGAATATCTAAACATCTTCCATCACTTCACATTGGTGACTCACCCATAGGCAAATGGAGAAGATGAAGTGACCAACCAGATCTTGCCGCAAGGCATCAAGACAAGACTTGATAGAGCAAGTGGAGCCTGGGTGGACAAACTCTACCACGTTCTTTGGGCGTATTGAACTACTCGAAGGCTCCCAACTAGGAAAACAACGTTCGCATTGGCTTTTGGAACGAAGGCAGTCATCCCAATCGAGCTTAAGCTCCTATCAGTATGGATCATGGTCTTCAATAAGCAGCGTAACTCATAGGACCTCAGAGCCAACCTTGATCTACTGAAAGAAAAAAGAGAGAAAGCCCAGATTCGGATGGCGGCCTATAGGCGAAGGGTGGCGCGATACTATAACCCTAGAGTCAAAGATAAAATATTCAGAGTGGGGGACTTAGTACTTTAGCGAGCCGCCATCTCTCAACCTCAAAGCCAGGAGAAACTTGCCCCAAATTAGAAGGGCCTATATGAAATAGAGGAGGTCGTTCGATCCGAAGCTTATCGCCTAAAGAAGCTCGAAGGAATAATGCTCCCACGATCTTGGAATTCAAAAAATCTAAGAATGTACTATCAATAATTTTTCTTCAATAAAACTCCTCCATCTCAACATTATAATTTCTTGGTGCAAAAACTATGTGATGATAGGAAAGAAGCAATTAAAAATGGTCATGTTAGGAATAGGAGGAGAATCTCGTCCTAACATGAGCAAGTCAAAGACCTCCAATTATTTAAGACAGAAAAAGGGGAGAGGCTCATTCAACGGCCCATCTATGCCCCTAGTGCCATGTTAGGAACAGGAGGAGAACCTCATCCTATCATGAACAAGTCAAAGACCTCCGATTATTTAGACAGGAAGAGGAAGAGGCCCATTTAATGGTCCATTTGTGTCCCTATTATCTTGATAGGGATAGGGGGAGAACCTCATCCTAACGTGAGCAAAGTTGAAGACCTTCGGTTATTTAAGATAGGAGGAGGGGAGACCCATTCAATGGCCTATTTGCACCCCTATTGCCATGATAGGGATAGGAGGAGAACCTTGCCCTAACATGAGCAAGTCGAAGGTCTCGTTCATTTTAGATGAGATGAGGAAAGAGCCCTGATAATGGCCCTAATGTGCCCCTATAGCCTATTAGGAACAGGAGAGAACCTCATCCTAACGTGAGCAAGTCGAAGGTCTCGATCATTTTAGACAAGAAGAGGGAAGAGGCTCTGACAACGATCCTTATGTGCTCCTACGACCCATTAGGAATAGGAGGAGAACCTCATCCTGATGTGAGCAAAGTCGAAGACCTCCAATTTAAGACTGGAAGAGGGAAGAGGTCCATTCAACAGTCCATTTGCACCCCTATTGCCATGATAGGGATAGGAGGAAAATCTTGCCCTAACATGAGAAAGTCGAAGGCCTCGTTCATTTTAGACGAGATGAGGGAAGAGGCCCTGACAATGACCCTAATGTGCCCCTACGGCCTGTTAGGAATAGGAGGAGAACCTCATCCCAAAGTGAGCAAAGTCGAAGACCTTATTCATTTTAAACGAGATGAGGGGAGAGGCCCTGACAATGACCCTTATGTGCCCTTACAGCCCATTAGGAACAGGAGAAAAATCTCATCCTAACATGAGCAAAGTTAAGGACTCGTTCATTTTAGACGAGATGAGAGGAGAGGCCCTAACAATGGCCCTAATTGCCCTAATCCCGTTAGAGCTGAAGGAGAACCTCATCCTAACATGAGTAAGTCAAAGGCCTCATTCATTTTAGACGAGATGAAGGAAGAGGTCCTGACAATGGCCCTAATGTGTCCATACAGTCCGTTAGGAATAGAAGGAGAACCTCATCCTAACATAAGCAAAGTCGAAGACTTCGTTCATTTTAGACGAGATGAGGGGAGAGGCCCTAGCAACAGTCCTAATGTGCCCCATAGCACGTTAGGAGCAGGAGAAAAATCTCATCCTAATGTGAGCAAAGTTGAAGGCCTCGTTCATTTCAGACTAGGTGAGAGGAGAGACCCCGACAATAGCCCTGATATACCCCTACAGCCTGTTAGAAAAGGAGGAGAACCTCGTCCTAACGTGAACAAAGTTGAAGGCCTCTGGTTAATCAAAATTGGTCATGTTAGGAATAGGAGGAGAACCTCATCCTAACGTGAGCAAATCAAAGATCTCTGATTATTTAAGACAAAAGGAGGGGAGAGACCCATTCAACGGTCCATCTGTGCCCCTAGTGCCATGTTAGGAATAGAAGGAGAACCTCATCTTAACATGAGCAAGTCGAAGACCTTCGATTATTTAAGATAGGAGGAGGGAAGAGATCCATTCAATAGCTCATTTGTACCCCTATTGTCATGATAGAAATAGAAGGAGAACCTCATCCTAATGTGAGCAAAGTTGAAACCTCCGATTATTTAAGACAGAAGGAGAGAGGTCCATTGAACGATCCATTTCGCCCCTATTTGCCATGATAGGGATAGGAGGAGAACCTCATCCTAACATGAGCAAGTTGAAGGCCTCGTTCATTTTAGACGAGATGTGGGGAGAGGCCCTGACAACGGTCCTAATGTGCCCCTACGGTCCATTAGGAACAAGAGGAGAACCTCATCCTAACGTGAGCAAAGTCGAAGATCTCATTCATTTTAGATGAGATGAGGGAAGACTTGACAATGACCCTTATATGTCCCTACGGTTCATTAGAAATAGGAGAGAACCTCATCCTAACGTGAGCAAGATCGAAGGTCTCATTCATTTTAGACGAGATGAGGAGAGAGGTCCTGATAATGGCCCTAACGTATCCCTACAGCCCATTAAGAATAGGAGGAGAACTCATCCTAATATGGGCAAAGTCGAAGGCCTCATTTATTTTAGATGACATGAGGGGAGAGGCCCTGACAATGGTCCTAATGTGCCCCTACAGTCCATTAGGAACAGGAGAAGAACCTCATCCTAACATGAACAAAGTCGAAGGTCTCATTCATTTTAGACGAGATGAGGGGAGAGGCCCTAACAATGATCCTAATGTGCCCCTACAGCCCATTAAGAATAGGAGGAGAACCTTCTTCTAACGTGAGCAAAATCAAAGGCCTCGCTCATTTTAGACGAAGTGAGAGGAGAGATCCCGACAACGACCCTAATATGCCCCTATAGCCTGTTAGCAACCAAAAAAGAATCTCGTCCTAACGTGAACAAATCGAAGGCCTCATTCAATTTTAGATGAGATGAGAAGAGAGGCTCGACGATGGCCCTAATATGCCCCTACAGTCCATTAGGAATAGGAGGAGAACCTCATCCTAACGTGAGTAAAGTCTAAGGTCTCGTTCATTTTAGACGAGGTGAGAGAGAGGCCCGACAATGGCCCTAATGTGTTTCTACAGCTTGTTAAGAATGGGAGGAGAACTCATCCTAACATGAGCAAAAGTCAAAACCTCATAGACCAAAGACATGGAGAAGAAAGAAGCTCGGTGGAGAATCCTAACACGTATTTTTCCATGACAATGGGAGAGGCCCCGACAATGCCCCTAATGTGCCCCTACAGTCCGTTAGGAATAGGAGGAGAATCTAATCCTAACATGAGCAAAGTTGAAGGCCTCGTTCATTTAAGATGAGATGAGGGAGAGGCCCTGACAATGGCCCTAATGTGCCCCTACAATCCATTTGGAACTGGAGGAGAACCTCATCCTAACGTAAGCAAAGTCGAAGGCCTCATTCATTTCAGATGAGGTAAGAGCAGAGATCCCGACAATGGCCCTAATGTATCCCTACAGCCCATTAGGAATAGGAGGAAAATCTCATCCTAACAAGAACAAAGTCGAAGGCCTTGTTCATTTTAGACAAGATAAGAAGAGAGGCCTTAACAATGGCCCTAATGTGCCCTTACAGCCCGTTAGGAATGGGGGGAGAACCTCATCCTAACATGAGCAAAGTCGAAGGCCTCATTCATTTTAGATAAGGTGAAAGAAAAGACCCCGACAATGGCCCTAATATGCCCCTACAGCCTGTTAGGAATGGAAGGAGAACCTCATCCTAACATGAGCAAAAGTTAGAACCTCGTAGACCAAAGATATGGAGAAAGAAGAAGCTTGGTGGAGAATCCTAACACATGTTTTCCTATGATAATCTGACTATATCAAATGCAAAAGACAGAATCTTATCCTGGTTTACAAGAGAGGTCCTAGTTCGATGTCCACAATAGGCCCAACGTCCACAACAAGCTTGGCGTCCACAATAAGCAACAAGCACGAGAACCCGGGACTGGACTTCGGCCGTCACCTTTTTTCCTTCCTTCCTTCGAATTTCAAACTCGAAAGTAGGGGGACTATTGTTGGAGATAAACCCCACTCCTACCGAAGATTAGTTTGATGCTTAGCCTAATGTAACTGATAATCATGGAAGAGCGGTCAAACTCCTTCCAGACTTCTCCAATAGTCGAACCTCTTTCGGACTCCTTCAACAGTCGAACTCCTCCAGCAGCCAAATCCCTCTCGGACTCCTCTAACGGCTGAACTTCTTCCAAACTCCTCCAATCGCTGAACTTCTTTCAAACTCCTTCAGCAGTCGAACTCCTTTTGGACTCCTTCAGCAATCAAACTTCTCCATCAATCGGACTTTATTCAAACTTTTTCTTCAATCGAACTCCTTCCAGACTTCTCCTTCAGCCAGACTTCTCCATCAGTCAGACTTCTTCTGGACTTCTCCATTAGTTGAACTCCATCCAGATTCCTCCAATGGATTACTTTTAGATTTCAACTTGCATTTCTTCCGGATGATCCCCTCTAGTCATATTCTCTTTAGTAGTCCAAACTCCTCTGAAATTAATGTATGTCAAAGCTCTTCACCAACCAATGCCTACTTCCTTTGAACTTCGACTATTAAATCTCAATGAATGGGTACATCACGACAACTGATACCTATCTCCATAACAAACTCCATGTGGTCTCGAGTGGCCCATTACCAAACGGTTACGGCTGTCACTATCAGTCTACTATAGACGGCACCTCTCTCCATAACAAACTCCACATGGCTCTGAACGGCCCACTATCGGATGGTTACGGCTATCACTATCAGTCTGCTACAGGCAACACCCCTATCCGTAACAAACCCCATGTGGTTCCAAGAGATTCACTATTGGATGGTTATGGCTATTACTATAGTCTGCTATAGGCTCTGACTATAAAAAGGAACCCTCCAGATATATTTTCTCTAAGCTCTCTTCTTCTTTTCAAAACTCTGCTGAATTCTCTTTTGAGCACTCCACTTCTGTTGGTCAGAAGAGTTGACTTAATCATCGGTGGATTCTGCTAGAGCCACCACCACCGACATCAAATGGGACTTTATTTTGTAGGTCACCAGCGGCGACCTCTTCTTCTTCAACTCTAGCTCGATCTGGTGTCAATCAGATTTTGCACCAACAGCTTCCTTTAAGTAGGAGTGCTTCATCAGAAGGTTGATACTAATCTCTGGCTTTAGGTTAGGTAGTTCCTTCTTCTTCATTAGTGCAAAAGTAATCTTCTGACTGTTCCTTTAGAATAAGTATTCTAGCAACCATCATGAGTAACACTATGATCATACTACCATAGCCTCTACAAAAGCAGATAATAGGTATCCATGGCAATGACTTCATACCAAACTTTGTCAAAGTATGTTTGTTCGATATAAAATGATACAAGGTAGTGACCATCAACAATCACCTCACTTCCTTTCTGAAATCATGATAGCTTGTAAGGCTGAGGATGCTTTTTAATGATCATGTTTAGCTTCGTGATGGCATCCTTAGAGATAATATTTTCATAACTCCTTCCATCGACAATGACTCTGCAAACCTTTTTTTCAATGGTGCAATAGGTATAGAAGATATTGGTCCATCTCCAGTCTTCTTTCTCCTTCTTTTTGGAAACAAGTAGGCTCTTTTGAACAACTAGAGTCTCTTTGCTATCTCTAAACAATAGGTAATTATCCTCCTCTTCACCTTGATCATAGATAGGTGTTGGGTATTGTATCCTAAAGCCAATTATCTAGATTGTAGATGGTTGAGCTGTATGTAATTTATACATAAATTATAAATAAATAAAATTATTATTCTGATATTTCATCACTATTGGGGGTAAAATAACCCCTATCGAAGTTCCTAACCACCGATCTCCACTCTACAAAAATTTATCGATCTTCTCAGCAACAAGTCCATATTGCAAAACTTGCCAAAAGGATATTGAAACCTAGTTAGATGATCTCGAATAGTAAAGAGAGCCATTATTTCATTAACTTTATTTTTGACTCAGGACGAATTACAAGATCAAAGCACAACCCTTCCAATGTTTCTTAGTAGCAAATTCTAAAGGCAACTGGACTTCTTTGTTGAAGCCAAACTCGTTTAGTCGTGCTCCTTCCAGACGAACTTCTCCAATCGTGCTCCTTTTGGATGGACTCCTTCCAGATGGATTCCTTCTGATCGGGCTTCTTTTAAGATGAACTTCTCTCAATCGATCATGAATTCACTCAGTCCACATCATGCCTGCCTACCAACTGAATTGGTCTAAAAGGACCTCGACATCAATGCAACTCCAAAGCAACCTTATACATCCATTGCTCGATCCGAACTCTTCCAAATCACTGAAGAAAGCACCTACGAATCCTCATCAGGCTTATCAGAGCCTGAACTTTATCAAATAGATCTTAACTGCCTGCAAGTCATGATAAATCATAGCCCACTCTCCATAATAAATTTCATATGGTTAAAATGGCTCACTATCAGATGGTTATGGCTGTCATCATTAGTTTGTTACACGCTATATAAGGGACTCTCCGAATATGTTTTCTCTCTAAGCTCTCATATTTTACTTGATACTCTATTCATTTTCTCTGAGCACTCTATTCTTGTTGGCTGGAGAACTAATTTGAGCATTGGAGGATATTACCAGAGCTACCAATATCTGATCTGGACTTCTTTTTGTAGGTCCCATCGATGCCCTTATCTCCTCCCACTCCAGTAACGCCGACGTTGAAACAATTTTCTACACCAATAGGATTAGATTGGTGCTAGAGGAAGGGTGTCTGAGCTCTTATTCTAAAAGGAGTACTCAGTTGATCTCATCTTCTTTCTTCTACTCTTAATCCCTTTGATTCCTCTCCCTCTGATCTCCATTTGCTTTTGAAAGATGCCACCAAGGAAGGCTTTTACCCAATGATCTACTGCCTCTGCCACTAGATCTGAACTAGATTCATTCACTTCGATCTCCTCACCAGCACCTCAGCCTCCTTCATCAGCAGCCATGGTGGACTTGGAGCAGTTCAACCTACTGATCCAGCAGGTTAAAGGCCTCACTGAAGTAGTACAGGCCATGCAGCAACCCCCAATGCCGATCCAACCAAAGGAAACCTTGCTAGAGTATTAGGATCCGGTATGAGAAAGGCACACTTGAGAAATCCAGCTAGTAATCCCTGAAAAAGGAAAGCAAAAAGCGGCGAGCCCCTATTCTGACCATGACTCCACCCCCAGAAGATCACTACCATCATTTAATTAGAGGACACTCAAGATTCGTGATCGAGAAGATCTCGATTAGAAACTTTAGGAGATGAATCAATAGATCAAGGAACTCTACCATGCTGCCCCTACTCATGCCGACGACATCTATACCAATCCTTTATTCTCTCCTCAAATCATGCAGGAACCCATCCCATCGAATTTCAAACTCTCTTAATTTGAGAATTATGATGGAACCTCAGATCCAGTCAATCACCTTGAGGCCTTTTGAACCATGATGCTGCTCCACGATGCACTAGATGCCATTCTGTGCTAAGCTTTTCCCTCAACTCTGAAGGAAGCAGCAAGAAATTGATACTCGAGCCTTAAGCCAAGCACGATCTACTCCTTTGATCAGATGAGTCATCAGTTTGCAGCTCTGTTCATCAGCAGCTGACGTCCAAGGTGAGGTTCGGACTCTCTTATCAATATTAAGCAGAAGAAAAGAAAGTCCATCGAAGCTTACATTAGCCACTTTAATGCTGCTGCACTGGAGGTCCGGAACTTAGATCAATCTATAGCTATGGCCATATTAAAGAGCAATCTTTAGAAGAATGATCTTCTATCCTCCTTGGAGAAGAAGTACTCTAGAGACTTTGCTAAGATGCTGGCCTAAGCTGATGGTTATGCTCGGATGGAGGAAGCCTTCAAAATAAAAGATGATGAGGCTGCAAGAGAGTAGTAGGCAGGTAAATCAAGCAAGTTCGTTGTTGTGGAAAGATCGAGTGAAGTTCAACCGCACTCTAAAATTCCTCTTGAGCACAGATGAGCCCAAACTTCTCGAGCTCATCAATCAAGAAGCCCCGATTGAAGGGCATGGTGGAACTCTCCTCCTCGAAGATTTCATAACTTTGCTCTATTGAATATCCCAAAGACTCAGGTGCTGATGGAGATTAAGGAGCAGTTACCAAGATCGAAGAAGATGCGGACTCACCCTGACAAGCACAACCCTAACAAGTATTGCCTTTATCATCATGCTCCAAGACAAGATCGAGGAGCTCATTAGATAAGGATGGCTAGACTACTTCTGAGACATCAGCCAAAAGGAAGAAAAGATTGGCCAAGAGCCCTACCGTAGCCTGAACCACCTTAGAGGGACGAGCCTCAAGGAGATTAGACCCCACTTGGAATTATCAACACTATCGCTGGGGGACATCGGTATGAGGAGACCAGTGGAGTGGCAAAGCTGATGAAGAGGTAGAGGACTAAGGAATCGGTTGCTTTCACTGAAGAAGATGCCCAGGGAATCTAATTTTCGCATAATGATGTGGTTGTAGTTACTTTGAACATTGCTGACTATGATGTATGTTGTATTTTGATTGATAATGGAAGCTTTACTGATATTTTGTTTTACGACGTATTCTCTAAAATGGCTATACCTGATAATAGAATGGGTCCAATAAGGTTCCCACTAGTGAGATTCATCAGTGATGTAGTACCGGTCCAAGGAATAATAACTTTATCTATGGTGGTAAATCGATACCCAAGATAATCAAAGGCCTAAGTGGATTTTTTAGTAGTGAAGGCTTCTTCAGCTTACAATGCAATTCTTGGCTGACCTGGCTTAAATACACTTCAGGCAATAGTTTCAACCTATTACTTAAAGATGAAGTTTCCAACAAGTTATGGGATTGGAGAGGTTAGAGGAGATCAGACGCATGGCATTGCTACACTATTGCTTTACAGGGTGGAAGGCAAGTGGAGTCTTATCCGATAGATAGGCTTGACGCCCATGATGATTTGAGGGAAGAATGAGAAGAACCAATTAAGGACCCAGTTGTGGTTTCATTAAATGATGGACATGAAGACCATACTATACAAATTGGCTCCAACCTAGGGGAAGAGGTCAGGAGGCATCTTGCTGCATTTTTGCGAAGAAATGCTGACATCTTTGCTTGGGCACCCACGGATATGCCTGGGATTGATGTAGAGGTGATGGAACATTATCTAGCTATAGATCATAAATGATGGTCAATAAAATAAAAGAAGTATAGCTTTACACTGGAGTGGCAAAAAGTCATTATGGATGAGGTTGACAAACTCCTCAAAGCTAAGTTTATCAAGGAAGTATCCTACCTAGATTGAATCGCCAACAACAAGTGGAGGATGTGCGTAGACTTTACGGACCTGAATAAAGCATGTCTAAAGGATAGCTATCCCTTGCCAAGAATTGACCAATTGGTGGATGTGACCTTGGGCCATGAGCTCCTTACTTTCATAGATGCCTTCTCCAAGTACAATCAAATCTAGATGGCATCAGAGGATGAGAAGAAAACTGCTTTTATTACTAACCATGGGCTTTATTTTTACAGGATCAGGCCATTTGGATTAAAGAATTCAGATGCCACTTATCAATATCTGATGAATAAGATCTTCAAGGAGCAGATCGGCTGCAATATGGAGGTCTATGTAGATGACATGCTTGTTAAAAATCGATCTTCATTAAATCATATTGCTAATCTTAAAGAAATCTTTAGCACCCTTTGGAGGATAAGATGAAGCTAAATCTAACCAAATGTGCTTTTCGAGTAACTTTAAAAATTTTTTTGAAATTTATGGTGTCGAGACATGGCATCGAGGTGAATCTAGAGAAGATTAGAGCCATTCAAAAGATGACTGCCCCATAAAAATTAAAGAAAGTCCAACACCTGACAGGGAAAGTAGTAGCTCTGAATCATTTTATTTTGAGATCGGTAGAGCGCTACATACCTTTTTTTCAAGTACAAGTAATCTAAGAATTTCTGTTGGACTCCTGAGTATCAGCAAGCTTTTGAAGAATTAAAGAACTACATTGGCTCACCTTCTCTCGTTGCCAAGCCCGAACCCGAGGAAGAGTTGTTTCTGTATTTGGTGGTGTCACCTATAACTATTGCAGCAGTCCTAGTCAAAGAAGATACTAAGATTCAGAAGCTGATTTACTATATAAGCTAGGTTCTGAGGGATACAAAAATAAGATATACAAAATTAGAAAAACTAACTTATGTACTATTGATTGCAGCCAGAAAGCTCCAACCTTATTTCTAAGGGTATATAGTCATGCTTTTCACTGATCAGCCTATTAAAATAGTCCTTCATCACCCTGATACCTCGAGAAGGATAGTAAAATGGGCTATTGAGCTAACCGAGTTCGACATCAATTTCCAATCTCAGCCCTCTATTAGAGCTTAGATATTGGCAAACTTCATTATGGAATGTATGATTCTAGACTAGGTCAAGCCAGAGTAACAAGCATGTAATACCTCCAGTCCACCACCAAACCTCGTCGAAGAAAATATCGACCTTCCCAAAAACTCCTGGGTTATATATGTTGATGGAGCATCTAATGCCTCTGGGGCAGGTGTGGGCTTGATTCTAATCAGTCTAGAAGAAATTATTGCTGAGTATGCATTGCATTTTGAGTTTTCTATGATAAATAATGGAGCAGAGTATGAAACCCTGATCACTGGGCTAAGAATAGCTAAAGAGTAGGGGTAGACCATGTGAAGGTTTGTAGTGATTCCAAACTAGTAGTGGGGCAGGTCATTGGCACCTATGAAGCCTGGGAGGAAAGCATGGTAAAGTACTTGGAAAAGGTGAAAAACTTGATCTCAGTTTTTAGTGGCTTTAACATCCAGCAGATTTCTAGGATGGAAAATACTAGAGCCGACCTTCTTTCTAAGTTGGCCACTTTGCCTCCTGATGAACTGCATAAGGAGGTCTTCTTTGAAGTTCTGCAACATCCAAGTTTAGAGGAATCCCCAGCAGTAATGCAGGTCGACCATGAGCCCAGCTGGACTGACCCTCTAATATTATATCTCAAAGATGGAATTTTTCCTAGAGATCCCAAAGAAGCTTGAAAATTGAGAAACCAGGCCTCCCATTATGTTTTATATAAAAACAAGCTATACAAAAGATTGTATTCTCTACCACTCCTTCGATGCCTCTGACCTTCAGAAGCTGAATATGCCTTGAAAGAAGTTCATGAAGGTATATATGGAAGTCACCTTGGGACCAGATCATTATCTTATAAATTGCTTTGCCAAGGATACTACTGGCTGACTATGCAATAGGATGCGACTGACTATATGAAAAAGTGTGACCGATGTCAAAGAAATGCCGACATTCAGAGACAACCAGCTTCACAACTCGCACCCTTGAGTGCTCCTTAGCCATTTATGCAATGGAGAATGGACATACTTGGGCTCTTTCCCATGGCCTCTAGATAGTGAAAATTCTTTCTAGTAGTTATGGATTATTTCACCAAATGGGTAGAAGTCGAGCCCCTAGCAAAGATCACTAAAGCTAAAGTGTAGGACTTCATCTGAAAGTCTATAATTTGTAGGTTTGATCGACCTCGAACTCTTATCATAGATAACAGGTGCCAGTTCGTGGGAGCAAAATTTGTCGAGTTTTATGAAGATCTAAACATCTTCCATCATTTTACGTTGGTAGCTCATCCACAAGCAAATGGTGAAGTCGAGATAATAAATTGGACTCTGCTGCAAGGGATTAAAGCAAGGCTTGAGAGAGTGAAAGGAACATGGATGGATGAAGTCTATCATGTTCTCTAGGCATACAAGACCACCCAGAGGTTGCCAACTAGGGAAATTCCTTTCACCTTGGCTTTTGGAATAGAAATAGTAATACTCATCAAGCTTGGACTTTCTTCCGCCCGAGTTCAAAGTTTCAACGAGCAAAATAACTCAAAAGACCTCCAGATGAATCTCGACTTGGTGGAGGAAAAGTGAGAGAAGGCCCAAATATGAGCTTAAGTATGGTGCTCTCAAGCCTTGAAAGCAAGTGCAAAGAGAGCAAGGAGCGAATGGAATCAACCATCGAAGAGTTTCAACAAATGCTTCAAAAGAACTGGCTCAGTTCCTATCATAGCCAACTCTAGCAGAAGTCCAGAAAGTGTATCAAGCTGATATGCTGAAAGAGCTAGCTTGGCTCCTATCAGAGCCAACCAGAGTAGAAATTGAGCCAGCTCGAGCAAAGAGTGGTGATTTGGGCTCTCATAGGAGACATCACCATCAAGCCAGCCTAATTGCTGATCGAGCTTGCTCGAGCTATGAACATAATAGAATGTGGTTTCTATTCTGGCCTAAAATTGGATTTAATCCTATGAACTTAGGGCCTTGGTTTGTAAGGTCCTAAGGGGGCTAAGCTATTGATTGAACTAGAATTTATCCGATGGATGTGTGTGATAAGAATGTGATGTTGTCATTAAGACACCGTGTTTATCAGTTTAATCTGACTTCTTAAAATAATTAAAAATACATAGATAGTAGTGAGTCGGATCAAATCCACAAGGAAGGTAGTGTTTTAGATTTGAAATCTTTGATTTTTGAAAAGAAAAAAAAAGAAAAGGATTTGAGTTTTGAAATCAAAAGTGAAGTCGAAACGAAAATTAAAACATGTAGAAATTTAAACTTGGTACTAAGATCTACTAGTTAGATCTTAGCATCTACTTGCAATAAAATAAAAAGCAATAATTAAAGTGCAGAATTTAAATTACAATAAAAATAAAGAGCAGAAAATTAAAGAGCATAAAAATAAATATTACATTAATTAAAAGTTTATAATTTAAATATATAAAAAAAAGAAATTAAAATAGGTTGATCTCTTATCTTGGATGGACATTGGTAGAAAGATAGTGTAGAAGCCCAGCTCTTCTTCTCTGTATCCATTGCCTCGAAGTAGCCATTAACCCAAAGCCTGGCTTCACCCTGTACCAAAGCTTTCCTCTAATCAGATCTATTTATTTCTAGAGGCTTGGGGTCCTTTTACAGAGCTAGTGAAGCAAAATCCTGATTTCTCGGGTTCGGTTTGTTTAGATCTGATTGGATCGAAAGGCATATTTCAAAAATTTTCTCTCGAATTTAGATCAGATCTGACACTTTTTCAGATCTGATTTATAATCTGATAATTAAAAAAATAAAACTAATTTAATTTTGAATTAATTTTTACTTTGATCTTGGGTAATCTGATTATTCGTTGATGATTCTGCGAAAGCTCTGAGATTCTGGACCTAGCCACGCAAGCGCCTGGCCTCTATCGATATCCACTTAGGCTGAATCTGGAGATCTTCTTCTTCTCTTTCTTTTCTCCAAAAATTAGATCTGGATGTGATTTGGAGGATCTTCAAAACTTCTTCTGAAGATCGCCCATCGTCTCTACAGCAGTGCTGCCTTCTTCCTTTTTTGTCAGCCTTTTCTTGCCTGACTCGCACTAATCTGAAGGCCCAACTTCCTTGGGCGTGGAGAGGAGAGAGAGGGTCAGATGGTGGCATGGAGAAGGGAGAGGGGCAGCCTTGGGGCATGGCTTAGAAGAGGAGTTTTCAAAAGTGGGTGTAGAGAGGTTCTTTTTATAGACTCTGCTGCGCCATGCGGTGCTGCATCACCTCGGCCAATCACGTTGCTTCGAGCAATCAGATCTAAATCTGATTGGTGGGATGACATCACCTTATCTAATCAGATGAGAGACCTATAGGTTCATTCTTAGATGATGCCTAAGACTGATCAAAGTAGATACCCAAGGGCCACCTAAGTAGAAACCAAGAAGCAACCTGGAGTCCCATCCGTATGGGACTCCAGCATCCCTATCCATGGGCGCATGCCATCCTAGGCGTGTGACCCCTTCTTTCCAATTTCTAGAGAGGGGGCAAGCCCCTATCTGCTCTTTAATAAGTGCATGACACATGGGCAGATGTCCAAGGATCAAAGGTCAACGTTTGACCAAGTCAAAGTACAAGAATTAGCAGATGACAAAAAATGGCAGGTGTTGTCTCAAATTTATCTCATAAATTAAGACAACCCTTTTCTGACTTGGACAAGCTTCAGTTAGACCATGTAAAGGTACTTGATTGAGCATAAACTCATTTGGCTCAGTCGAGACAACTTTTAAGATAGAAAAAGAAGAACGTTAGGCTCAATCGTGTGCTAGCACGATTTCCTTGAACCTAATTGAATCTCATTCAAATCAACCAAACTGGATTAGTCTAATTGATGATATCCAGATCCAAACCCTTGTTTGTGTGATCCAATTAGGTTCAATTCTATATGATAATAGGATATGTCATGATCTCCATCATCGACATCATCAAAACTCCTTTTGATGGATCAAAACTCTTCTAATTTAGATAACTTAGAATGATCGATCATCTAAATCATTCTTAGTTGCTCCCAAAATCCACCAGTGACACCTAGCAGCATATGGTGGCAACCTATCAAAATTGAAAATGAACCTCTCGATGCAGCTACTTGTGTGATTAAGTTCTTCTATCTTGAGCTCCGATCAGATTAGGGTTAAGGTGAACTCGTCAAACCCTAATTTCTATCATATGATTTAATCATTCGATTCAAGTCCGATATGAAAATCTTAATAGAAACTCTTTCTATTATTTCGCACTCTCTGCCATGGCCATGGGCTTATGGACTTGATTCTCATGATCATCATAGGGCTGCTCCTCATCCACCGAGGTAGATAGATTCCATCTTGGTGCAATCCAATTCCTACAATGAACATGCTATAGCCAACATACACCTCAAAGTTTCAAATGGCTAGGAGATCGAGTCATGGTGTAGTCAAACTATAACACCCTCAAGGTGAACTGCTAATGCACCTTAGGTCAAAGAACCAAACACACCACTGCAGCATCGAGTCAGTCATCGATGAGAAGATAGACTTTCTTATGACTACTCGAGGTGGTCTTGCTCGGTGTCCTCGTTCTCTAACGAGTACCTATACTCTAGCTCCAGTGTCTCTACATCGTAGACTTAAGACTCATCTACTACAAAGAAGCGATTGTACAGTAACCTTTCAGATCAATCATCATCCTCATGATGATGCTACGATCAGGAGCATTTTATGAGTTAATAATGAAAATTCTTGTCTTAAATTTTCAACTCTTGAAAATAAGAATTATCATTACCATTAACTCAAAGGATATATCACAGACACTAAATACACATATGTGATAGAAAATAATCCATTTTATTATTTATAGTCAAAATTATAATTTTGCCCTTAGAAGTGTATTACAAGTGTCAGCCAATTTTGGCTTCTAAGGCACTCATATCTAACAAACTCTCACTTGATCTAAAGCCAATTGGCTACAAATCTAAGTCCCATCTTCTCAAGATGGGCTTCAATCTTCTGCTGGCCCAATGGCTTTATAAGCGGGTCCACCGCATTGTCTATGGAGTCGACTCTCTTGACCTTGACGTAACCCTTCTCGAGGTAATCGTGAATGAGGTGGTATCGCCGCTCGATGTGCTTGGATTTCTAGTGAGATCTCGACTCCTTAGTAAGGGCTATGGCGCCATTGTTGTCACAGTATAGAGGAATGGCATCACTTCGATCTTCATGGCAAATTTATTATACCAGAATGCTTCCTTCGCAGCTTCTGATGCAGCGATATATTCTGCTTCCATGGTAGAATCTTCTATCACTATCTGTTTGAAACTTTTTCAACTGACAGCTCCACCATTGCACAAAAACAGACTCCCAGATGTCGACTTTTGATCATCTACATCGGATATAAAGTTGAGTCTATATATCCCTAGACTTGGAGTTCTCCATTTCCAAAGACCAACAACATATCCTTAGTTCTTCTCAAGTACTTAAGGATATATTTCATAGAAGTCCAGTGTTCTTTACCTGAATTCGACTGATATCTGCTCGTGACACTCACAGCATGTGCTATATCAGGTCGTGTACATAACATGACATACATGAGGCTCCCTATTGCTGAAGCATAAGGGATCTTGCTCATGCGTTCTATTTTCTCAGGTGTGCTAGGGCACATCTTGTTGGAAAGATGAACGCCATGCCTGAAGTATACTAAACCCCTCTTAGAGTTTTCCATACTAAACTTCTTTAGTACTTCCTCTATGTACATCTTCTATGAAAGTCCTAACATCCTATTCGGTCTATCTCTATAGACCTTAATTCTCAGAATAAAGGATGCTCCTTCTAGGTCTTTCATGGAAAATTCTTTAGATAACCATATTTTAACTGTGGTTAACATGGAAAAATCATTTTTAATAAGGAGAACGTCATCCACGTACAATACAAGGAAGACAACAGCGCTCCCACTAACCTTTTTGAAGACATATGACGACTCCTCATTTTTGATGAAACCAAATATTTTGATCACGTCATTAAAATGAGTGTTCCAGCTCCGAGATGCTTGCTTAAGTCCATATATGGACCTTTGCAGCTTGCAAACCTTGTGATCATCATCACTAGATGTGAAACCTAGCGGCTGTTCCATATAGATATCTTCATCAAGATATCCATTTAAGAATGCCGTTTTCACATCCATTTGCCATATTTCATGATCAAAATAGACTGCAACAGCAAGCAATGTGCGGATGGATTTTAGCATAGCTACTAGCGAAAAGGTATCCTGATAGTCAATGCCTTCGCATTGACTATAACCTTTTACCACTAATCTAGCCTTGAATATCTCCATATTTCCATTTGCACCAATCTTTCTCTTGAAGATCTATTTACACCCAATAGGTATTATACCTTCTGGTGGATCTACCAAGATCTAGACTTGGTTTGAGTGCATCGAGTCAATTTCTGACTTCATTGCCTCTAATCATTTCTCAGAGTCGATATCTGATATAGCCTCGTTATAGGTTTTGGGATCATCACCATGAATCCCATTACCTATGAGGAACATTTTCTCTACATTCTCTGAAATAGTACCTAAGTACCTTTTAGGAGGACAGGAAACCCTTTCTGATCTACGAGGTGGAAGAGGTAGTATATGGATTGGCTTAACCTGATTTGGTTCAATTTGGTCCTTAGCTCATTGCTCTTGTGAGACTTTCTCATCGAGCTTGATCTGATTTTCAATGCCACTATCTTGAATAAACTATTTTTTAAGAAAGATGGCATGTCAACTCACAATCACATTGTGATCTTCTGAAATGTAGAAATAATATCCTAATGACTCTTTAGGATATCCTATGAATCGAGCTCTAAAGGACCTAAAGTCTAACTTATCCATTTATTGTCTTTTGACATGAGCCGGATAATCCCAAATTCTGAGATGACTCAGCCTTGATTTCTTACCATGCCATATCTCATACGGTGTGGTGAGAACGATTTTACAAGGAATCCTATTCAATAAGTATATTGCAGTTAACAAATAGTATCCTCAAAAAAAATTAGGAAGGTCTGTGAAGCTCATCATGGATCGGACCATATCTAATAGGATCCTGTTCCTCCATTCTGAAATCCCATTGAGTTGAGGTGTTCCTGGTGGAGTCCATTGAGAGACTATGCCATTTTCTTTGAGATAGTCCAGGAATTTTTGATTAAGGTATTCACCTCCTCGATCTGATCGAAGAACCTTAATGGGTTTTCCAATTTGCTTTTCTACTTCATGTCTGAATTCTTTGAACTTTTCAAACGCTTCAGACTTGTGTCTCATAAGATACACATATCCATACCTAGATAAATCATCGGTAAAGGTTATGAAGTAGACTAAGTTGCCTCTAGCCGGCACATCGAATGGGCCGCACACATCTGTATGTACTAGGGCAAGAAGATCCGTGGCCCTTTCCCCATGTCCTACAAAAGGGAGCTTAGTCATTTTGCCATGAAGACAGGATTCACAAATTGGATATGACTCAAAAGTCAATGGACTCAATAGCCTAGTTTTCTCCAATTTGTTAACCCTATCTTCTGCTATATGACCTAATCTTAGGTGCCATAGATACCTATCATTAGGACTATCCCTAGGATGTTTTGATTTTATGGCATTCACATTTTGCTCAAAGTTAAAAATAGATACATCAACATGTAACTGATAAAGACCGTTAATAAGGAAACCATTTGCAATTTTATTTCTTTCATAAAGAATGTTACAATGGTCCTTAAGAAAATTAATTACATAGCCTTCTAATGCAAGGCAAGAAACAGAAATCAAATTTCTGCTTGCTGCAGGCACAAAATAACTGTCTTTTAATACTAAGTCTAAACCAGATGGTAGTCGAAGAGGGTATGTTTCCATGGCCATGACAGCAACCCTTGCTCCATTTTCAATGCATAGGATCATCTCATCATCTGTCAGCTTTCTGCTATCCTTAAGATCCTGCATAGAAGTGCATAAGTAAGCACTAGAACCAGAGTCAAGCACCCAACTGGATGCAGAAGAAACCGTAAGGTTTGACTCAATAATGAGCATACCTCCAGAAGGACCTACCTCCTTCTTTAGGGTGGCCAGGTAAGTAGGGCAGTTCCAGTTTTAGTGGCCATCATTGTTGCAATGAAAATACTTTCCTTTATTAATGGCCTTCTTCTTCAGCTTTGTCTTTTTCTTCTTCCCTCCTTCCACCTTTTGCTTTTTCGTAGATTTCTTCTTCTTTTCAAAAGACTTTCTCTTGGAAGAAGTTCATTCCATAGCAAGCACTGAGCCTTTAGAACCTTTCATGGAAAGCTCAGCGATAACCAGCATGTTCATAAGTTTGGCCAAGGAGTTTTGAAGTTTATGCATATGGTAGTCCATGATGAATTATCCATATGCATCGATCAAGGATTGCAGGATTATGTCATTCTGCAGATCCAAGTCCAACCTCACTTTGAGCTTCTCAGGCTCTTCTAAGTCCTTGATCATCATCAGACAATGATCTTGGACTGACTATCTATCACGCATCTTAGCCTTGAACAGTCATTTAGTGACTTGATACTTGGCTGTGCGACTCTGTTCACCAAACATCTCCTGTAGGTAAGCCAACATTTGACAACTAGTTTTGATATCTTCATGTTGGCGCTGAAGCTCATCAGACATCGAGCCCAACATGTAGTATCTGACCTTATTATCTTCGTCAGTCCACTTATCTAGAGATGCTCTCTATTTAGAGAATGGACGAACTGGTAAGATGGGAGGGTCCTAGTCCAATACATGAGTTAACTTCTTGGAACCCAAAATGATTTTGAAGTTTTAGAGCCAATCCTTGTAATTTAGTCCAGTCAGTCTATGGGTGTCCAGGATTCGTGCTAGTAGATTGAATGCAGACATCTTCCTACAGAGAGTTAAAGTTTCTAGTTAGATATTGTAATTAAAACTTAACCAATTTATTTAGAGATTTTATTTTTAAACAAATTAGCTCCCACTATTTTTTTGAATCCCTACACTCCCTCTGTAGAGATGCAAAAATCTTCATGATTACTGATTTCTAGTGGGTGGTGCGGTCCCACCGACTTACTCATCACCTCACCTAACAGTTATTGGTGATGGGTTAGCCAATGGGTGAACAACTCTTGTTCAATGATTCTCTAATCATGGTGCACCCAAACTTGGTCTCTAATTCATGAATCTCACCGTGTCCGAAATATTGATCCACTCCTTAGTTAAGTCAGACCCACCATTTGCACAGATTGGATTCCTAATTGAGTCTCTCACCATATCCAAAATATTGAGCCCAATTCATCCTCCAGCCCGTAGCATCCGAATGCCTAATAGACATGGTTGCATCTTTTCGGTGCAACTGAGCCACTGTAACCAGTCGAGAACAATCAACCCCGAGAAGGGCCCGCACATCTACAATGGTGGAAGACCTTAGACTTAATCTTTTCTTAGGAAGATTTGATTTAGGTCTCATTAAACTAGACTTGACATAGTCATAACCATTATGACTAACCTAGTGGCATGGGTTAGCTCGGATTATTGACCACCTCAGATCAGAACTGAGTCAACAAACATGGCTAGGTAAGTGAGATCGGTGGAAGGGATATGCCATTAACTCGATAAGAATGCATTCGAGTCGAGTAGCTCTCAATTAAAAATCAGTCGGTCGTATCTGCCAAACTTACCTTAGACACCAAATTATTGAGACAGAACCAATCGGGTTAGCCTACAATCCAGACTCTAACCACTGAGCCTAATTAGGTCTTAGCTTGATCGATCACTCACGTGACTCAATCTTGACCTAGACTTAATCCTATTAGGCTGATCAATTTAAGCATTGTTGATCCCATCTAACCAACTCTTGATTCGGTTTGATCAACCGCAGACCTAATTGAGCTACCCAAGCTCAAACCCAAATTTATGAATATGTCTTAGATATGAAATTCTTAATTTTAGATCTAATTGATATTTCATAAACCTAATTCTTAATTAAGTTAGGGTTCTTAAACAAAACATGTAAATAAGATCTTAAGGTTTCAGGATCTAGGATTTTGTAGAAAGTAAGTTTTCAATTTCTGATTAAGGACGAACGCGCAGCATCCCTACACATCATAAGAACACCCCATCGAATGGGAGGAGAGGGTCTTTAAGTCCTATTTTGTTCTTATGATCGGACGGCCAAGAGAAATCCCTTAATCAGAAATACAACTAATCTACAAAAATAAATTAGATCTAACCATATATCTCATATATAAAAAAATAGATCTAATTAAAACATATTTTATATATATCATATATATCATGCATGCATGTTTTTCAGATCTAAATTATATCATAATCATCTAAAAAATTAAATTTAAATTCGATCATATTAAATAAAATTTAATCTAGACCTATTTGTAGAACTATTCTACAACTAGTCTAAACATGCAACTATCATATCTCATATGAATAATTAATTTTATTTTATTTTTTATTTTTAGATCTGATTATAATATTTATAATATTAGAAAATAAAAAATAAATAGATCTAAAAATCATTTTTAATCAAATAAAAATTATAATCAAACTAGACTACACATAGAATAATTCTATTCCTAGTCTAGTTATGTATCTCATACATATTAGATCTAAATAAATTTATTTTAATTTTTTAATTTTTTAATTTTAGATATAATTACATCTCATGTGATATCTAAAATCACTAATTAATTAGATTAAATTAGTTCTAATTTAATAAGAACCTAGCTCTGATACCAATTGAAGGAAAATCCTGATTTTTTGGATCAGGTTCGTTCAGATCTGATTGGATCGAGAGGCATATTTTAAAATTTTTTTCTCAGATATAGATCAGATCTGATACTTTTTTAGATCTAATTTATAATTTAATAATTAAGAAAATAAAACTAAATTAATTTTGAATTAATTTTTATCTTAATCTTGGGTAATCTGATTACCCATTGATGATCCTGCGGAAGCTCTGCGGTTCTGGATCTAGCCATGCATGCATCTGGCCTCTACCGATATCCACTCAGGCTAGACCTGGATATCTTCTCCTTCTCTTTCTTTTCTCCAAAAATTAGATTTGGATCTTATTTGGAGGATCTTCAAAACTTCTTCTGAAGATCGCCCGTCATCTCTGCAGCAGTGCTGCCTTCTTCCTTTTTCGTCAGCCTTTCCTTGCCTGACTCGCACTAATCTGAAGGTTCAACTTCCTTGGGCATGGAGAGGAGAGAGAGGGTCAGATGGTGGCTTGGAGAAGGGAGAGGGGCATCCTTGGGGCATGGCTTGGAAGAGGAGTCCTCAAAAGTGGGTGCAGACAGCGTCTTTTTATAGACTCTGCTGCGCCATGCAATGCTGCATCACCCCAGCCAATCACGTTGCTTTGTGCAATCAAATCTAAATCTGATTGATGGGATGACATCACCTGATCCAATCAGATGAGTGACCCATAGGTTCATTCTTAGATGGTGCCTAAGACTGGTCAAAGTAGATACCCAAGGGCCACCTAAGTAGAAACAAAGAAGCAACCTGGAGTCCCATCCGTATGGGACTCCAGCATCCTTATCCATGGGTGCATGCCATCCTAGGCATGCACCCCCTTCTTTCCAATTTCTAGAGAGGGGACAAGCCCCTATCTACTCTCCAATAAGTGCATGACACATGGGCAGATGTCCAAGGGTCAAAGGTTAACGTTTGACCAAGTCAAAGTACAAGAATTGCAGGTGATGGAAAATGGTAGGTGTTGTCTCAAATTTATCTCATAAATTAAGACAATCCTTTTCTGACTTGGACAAGCTTCAGTCAAATTAGGTAAAGGTACTTGAGTGAGCACAAACTCATTTGGCTCAGTCGAGATAACTTTTAAGATAGAAAAAGGAGAACGTTAGGCTCAATCGTGTGCTAGCACGATTTTCTTGAACCTAATTGAATCTCATTCAAATCAACTGAACTGGGTTAGTCTAATTGATGATATCCAGATCCAAACCCTTATTTATGTAACCTAGTTAGGTTCAGTTCTGTATGGTAATGAGATATATCATGATCTCTATCATCGACATCATTGAAATTCCTTTCGATGGATCAGAACTCTTCTGATTCAGACAACTTAGAATGATTGATCATTAAAATTATTCTTAGTTGCTCCCAAAATCCACCAGTGACACCTAGCAGCATATGGTGGCAATCCATCAAAATTGAAAATGAACCTCTCGGTGTAGCTACTTGTGTGATTAAGTTCTTCTATCTTGAGCTTCGATCAGATTAGGATTAAGGTGAACTCGTCAAACCCTAATTTCTATCATATGATTTAATCATTCAATTCAAGTCCGATGTAAAAATCTTAATAGAAACTCTTTCTATTATTTCACACTCTCTGCCATGGCCATGGGCTTATGGACTTGATTCTCATGATCATCATAGGGCTGCTCCTCATCCACCGAGGTAGATAGATTCCATCTTGGTGCAATCCAATTCCTACAATGAACATGCTATAGCCAACGTACACCTCAGGATTTCGAATGGCTAGGAGACCGAGTCATGGTGTAGTCAAACTATAACACACTCAAGGTGAACTGCCAATGCACCTTAGGTCAAAGAACCAGACATACCACTGCAGCATCGAGTCAGTCATCAACGAGAAGGTAGACTTTCTTATGATTACTCGAGGTGGTCACGCTCAGTGCCCTCATTCTCTAACGAGTACCTATACTCTCGCTCCAGTGTATCTACACCGTAGACTTAAGACTCATCTACTATAAAGAAGCGATTGTACAATAATCTTCTGGATCCATCATCATTCTCATGATGGTCCTACGGTCAGAAGCATTTTATGAGTTAATAATAAAAATTTTTGTCTTAAATTTTCAACTCTTAAAAATAAGAATTATCATTACCATTAACTCAAAAGATGTATCACAGACACTAAATATACATATGTGATAGAAAATAATCTATTTTATTATTTATAGTCAAAATTATAATTTTATCCTTAGAAGTGTATTATAAGTGTCAGCCAATTCTGGCTTCTAAGACACACATATCTAACAGCTAGGAGGGCTCGAGAGTTTTCTTCTAGGCAATATGGGACTAAGGAGCTCTTTGATCATCAAAATATGGAGAAATCTGAGTGAAAATTGGATTAAAAAGAGTCCTGGATGAATTCTACTGCTCTGAATGAAATCTGGCCGTTCAATAGAAATCCAATAGATCAAAAATCATCAAAATCGGATGCATATCAACCCAGATCAGGTCGGATTAAATTCTAGCCATTCGATTGCATTAATCAGGAGAAAATTTGGCCATTGGATTGAGTTTTGGATGTTTTAATCAACTCGGGAGCTTCCTGGACTGTTGGATTTGAGTTAGATGTGAGCACTGCCATCTGACGGTGTGCTGAAAGCTGAATCAAATTCAGAAATAACTACCATCATTCGATCTTGACCGTAATCAATCGAATCTGTCCGATCGCACCTTTATTATTTCCATGGACCGCGTGGACCAGCTGCACCGTACACTGCAACCAATCAGCACCTCCTATCATCGAGTGAAAAGTCCAAAATGTCCTATGAGCCATAATATATTTTTTGTGAACCCTTTAAGGGTCTAGGTCCACCACATGTTGCTCCATGATTCGTCAGTTTCTGCTAAGCTGGCGGTCCACGCCTGGATCATGGACCGACTGACGGCTTCTACAGCTGAGTTGGCTTGCATGGCTAGCTTGGCGCACTAACTTCATCGGCTTGGCTCGGTGTATTTGGACACGCTGACTGATATGGCACGGTGGCTTGAGCCAACTGAGCCATTTTCCTTTTTCTATTTAATTCTTATTTATTTTATTTCTTTAGAAATTCATATCTTCTCTATTTTAGCTTCATTTTGCTCGAAACTTATTTTATTATGATTAAAAAAATGAGCTCTTTCCATTGATTATAAAATTTTATTTTTTAATTTTTATTATTTTTTAATTAATTTTTTAATTAATAAAAATATTAATTTCTTAAAAAATATATATATTGATCATTAATTCTTAAAAATTAATATAAATTAATTGATAAATTAATACTTTATTAATGAATTTATGATACTTATCAGTGTGCATGGAAGATATGGATGTACATGGGCTCGGAGAGTGCATCATATTAGGTTAGCTAGGAGAGTTTTTTAGGTTGGATCTTATTTGATTAGATATATATACTCTATACTGAGTTTTATAAGCTAAGCATGGAATCAATACAAGCCTTTTCTTCCTAAAATCTCTCTTCCTCTCTCGTTCTCTCCCTTTTCTCCATGCCCTAGGATTTGCTAGGGTTTCAACAAAACGACCATCCCTTTTCTTAGATTCTTATTGCTATTTTTGTAATCATTGAGTAGCAAGAATTATTTCCAATAGATTGATATCAGAGTAGCCATCTAAAATAATAATTGATATCAGAGCCCTGCTGTTAGATCTGGTGGAGAAAAAACCTCAAAGCTTCACCTGGTATTATAGTAAGGTGCTAAATAGACTCCTATAAATATTGTTTATTCTCTTTTATATTTGGTTATTGAAATTTGGTTGGGATGATAGTACCATCAAGATGAATTTTGGAAAGTTTGATGGCAAGGATAACTTTAGTCTTTGGTAGCAAAGGATGAAGGATCTACTGGTGCAGAATAGGATCTATAAGATCTTGACTCGCAAAAGACAAGAAAAGATTTCTGTTAAAGAATGGAAGAAACTTGAAGAGATAGCTTTCAATACAATTCGTATGTACTTCGCTGATGAGGTTTTGCCGAAGATTAATATGGAAACCACAATGAAGGGGCTTTGATAGAAACTGGAGAACATGTATATGAGTAAGAACATGACAAACAAGCTATGGTTGAAGAAGCAACTATACAATTTGCGGATGCCCGAAGGAGGAAACCTAGTTTTCCACATCCAAAAGTTCAATCAAGTTTGCTCGGATGTTATGAGCCTTGATGTAAAGACTAATGAGGAAGATAGAGCTCTCCTATTGTTGTGTTCGCTGCCAATAGCATATGATGGTCTCATTACTACTCTAGTGTATGAGAAAGAGAAATTAAACTTCAAAAAAGTGGTTGGAGTTCTCAGATCCAACGAGTAGTGAGAAAGGCTAGTTAGAGGAAACCCTAATTCAAATGTGCTTTTTGTGAATAAGAGGCAAGGATGGCCTAAGGAGAGGACTCAAGATAAATCTAAGGATAGATCAAAGTCTCAAGGAAATCAGAAGGCTTGAAAATGCTACAAGTATCATAAACCTAGTCATATTAGAAAAAATTATCCATTTTTGAAGAATGAAAAGGGGAAGGGCACTTTTAAGGATGGATCGATCAGTAGGAGTGGTGCTCTATCATCTGAAGATAATGGAGAAGATATACTAATAGTATCAGATGGAGTAACAGAGTTGGGCGACCACTGGATACTAGATTCAGCATGTTCCCACCATTACACTACACATCGAGAGTGGTTCTTATCTTATGAAAGATTCGATGAAGGGAGTGTAAGTCTTGAAGATGATCATCAATATAAAGTTGCTAGTGTTGGTACAGTCAGAGTGAGGATGTATGATGGAGTCATATGGACACTCACCAATATGAAGCATATGCTAGAACTAAAGAAGAACCTAATATCCTTGGGTTACTTGGAAGGATAGAGATATGATTTCAGTTGTTAGCTAGGCAGTGGGTGTTTGAGGATTTCTAAGGACACATTGGTGGTGATGAAAGGGAGAAGATTGAGCAACAACCTATATAGGATGGAAGGCTCAGTGGTTACAAATAGTGCGAAGGTGTCTATAGCAGCACAGGAGGAGCAGCTAACCTACAAGCTGTGGCACTATCATATGGATCACTTGAGTGATAGGGAGCTCACAAAGTTGAGTAGGAGAGGTCTAATTCCAACATTTAGAAAGAAAAGAGATGACTTATGTAAGCCCTATATCTACGGTAAATAGTATAGAGTTACATTTGCCAATAGTACCAAGCAGAGTGAAGCTGGTTTGGAGCTTATTCACTCAGATGTATGGCGACCGACACCTATTACTTCTCGAGGTGGAGTGAAATATTTTGTCACCTTCAATGATGATTTCTCCAAAAAGATAAGGATCTATCTAATAAGAAAAAAATCAAATATTTTTGTCCAATTTAAAATCTGGAGAGCTGAGATGGAGAAGGAGACAGGACAGCTGGTGAAGTTTTTGAGGTCTGATAATGGAGGAAAATACACTAGCCTAGCATTCAAGAGATACTGCAAGGAAAATGGAATAAAATGCCATTACATAATGAATATGACTCCTCAGTAGAATGGTGTCATGGAGAGGATGAATCGGACATTGATAGAGAATGCTTAAAGCTTGAGGCTGCAAGCATCACTGCTTAAATCATTTTGGGGTGATGCTCTTATTTATGCATGTTTTCTTGTTAATAGATCTTCCCATAGAAAATTGAATGGAGGACTTCCAGAGGCTGTCTAGAGTGGGAAGAAGATGGAGCTTGGCCACCTAAAGGTGTTTGGCTATCCCACATATGCTTTGATAGATGAAGCCGATAGAAGCAAGTTGGATTCAAAGTCATAGAAGATGATATTCATCGAATTTTCATGAGATGTGAAGGATTTCTTGCTATGAGATTCACATTCTTAGAGGTGTGTCATCAATCAAAATATGATATTTGATGAAAAGAGAATCAACTTGAAGTCGAGAAGTACAGATGGAGTTATGAAGACAACACAGGATAGCATGGAAAAGCTCTCGGATATAGATGCTTTGCCCTCAACATCAACATCAAGTCGTGTTCAGTTTGAGGTAGAGTTAGGCAAGCATGGTGATACACCTATGAAGGACCTGCATGGAAAGTGATCTATCTTGAAAGAAGTGCAGAGGTAACCACAAGCAGTAGACTTGAAGGATATCACAAGGAGAGTGGCACAGCATAAGCCAAAGCACACTATTTGCAAACCGATGTAATATGGCATTGATGAGACTAACTCCTATACTCCCATCACTACCAATAGAGATCTAGAGAGTTTTCAGAAGGCCATGGAGAGTCTAGATTAGGAGTCATAAATATAGGCTATAATAGAGGAAATGGAGTCTCTCAAGAAAAATCGGACATGGTAATTAGTAGATCTACTAGATGATGCATGATCCATTGGCTCTAAATGGGTTTTTAATAGAAAAGAGGCACCTTCAGAATAAGGTGGAGTGAGGTACAATGTTAGACTCGTAGCCAAAGAATACTCACAAAGAGAAGGGATTGATTACTTAGAAGTCTTCTCTTCAATTGTCAGACAAATGTCCATTAGGGTGATGTTAAGTGATAAGAGCGCGATATTGTTGTTAAGACACCATGTTTATCAGTTTAATCTGATTTCTTAAAATAATTAAAAATATGTAGATAGCAGTGAGTCGGATCGAATCCATAGGAAAGATAGTATTTTTAGATTTAAAATCTTTGATTTTTGAAAAGAAAAGGAAAAGAAAAGATTTTTGAAATCAAAAGTGAAGTCGAAAAATAAAAAGCAAAAATTAAAAGATGCAAAAATTTAAACTTGGTACTAAGATCTACTAGCTAGATCTTAGCATCTACTTGCAATAAAATAAAAAGGAATAATTAAAGTATAGAAATTAAATTATAATAAAAATAAAGAGCATGAAATTAAAAAGCATAAAAGTAAATATTGTATTAATTAAAAGGTTCATAATTTAAATACATAAAAAAAGAAAAAAAAATTAAAATAGGCTGATCTCTGATCTTGGATCGATATTGGTAGAAAGATGGTGTAGAAGCCCAGCTCTTCTTTTCGGCATCTATTGCTTTGAAGTAGCCTCTGATCCAAAGCCTGGCTCTATCCTATACCAAAGCTTCACCTTAACTGAAGATTATCAATTTTGGAGGCCTAGGGTCTTATTTATAGGTGTTGGAAGGCTAGACTTTTTCTGCAGACAATGTGGGACTAAGGAGGTATTTGATCATCAAAATATGGAGAAATCTGAGTGAAAATTGAATTAAAAGGAGTCTTGGATAAATTTTGTTGAAGTCTGATGAAATCTAGCCATTCAATAGAAATCCAACGAACCAAAAATCATCAAAATTGGATGTGTATCAATCCAGATTAGGTCGAATTAAATTCTGATCGTTGATCGCATGTTCATGAAGAAAATATGATCGCTAATCATGCGTTGAGAGTCCTGATCACCATTGGGAGCATTCTGGACTGTTGGATCATCTTTTGGGTTGAGTGCTACCGTCGGATGGTGATCCGCATGAAGTCTGAAGTTGGAAATTCCCTCCACCATCCGATCTTGATCACAATCAATCGAATCTGTCCGATCGTGCAATTATGGCTCCCATGGACTGCGTGGACCACCTGCACCACACACCATAATGAATCAGCGCCTCCTATCATCGAGTGAAAAGTCCAAAATGCCCTATGAGCCATGATAGATTTTCTATAAATCCTTTAAGGATCTAGGTCTACCATGTGTCTCTCCATGATTCGTCGGTTTCTGCTAACCTAGCGGTCCATGCCTGAATCGTGGTAATCATACTTAGCCTAATGTAACTGGTAATCATCGAAGAATTTTAATCAAGAATTCTTCCTCCAGCGGTCGACTCCTTCCGGACTCCTCCAGCGGCCAAACCTCTTTCGAACTCCTTCAGCAGCTGAACTCCTCCAGCGGCCAAACTCCTTTCGGACTCCTCCAATGGTCAAACCCCTTTCGAACTCCTTCAGCAGTTGAACTTCTCCATTAGTCGGACTTCATCCGAACTTCTCCTTCAACCGAACTCCTCCCAGACTTCTTCTTCAGTCGGACTTCTCCATCAGTCAGACTCCTTCTGGACTTCTCCATCAACCGAACTCCATCCGAATTCTTCCAGTAGATTACTTCCAGATTTCAACTAGCATTCCTTCCGGATGATCTCCTCTAGCCATATTTTTTTTAGAAGTCCGAACTCCTCTAGAATTGATGTATGTCAAAGCTCTTCACCAACTAATGCCTGCTTCCTCCGAACTTCGATTATTAAATCTCGATGAATGGGCTCATCACGACAACGAACACCTCTCTCTATAATAAACTCCATGTGGTTTCGAGCGGCCCATTATCGGACAGTTATGGCTGTCACTATCAATCTACTATAGGTGGCACCTCTTTTCGTAACAAACTTCATGTGGCCTCGAGTGGTCCACTATCAGATAGTTACAGCTATCACTATCAGTCTGCTACAGGTGGTGTCCATCTCCATAACAAATCCTACGTGGCCTCGAGTGGCCCACTATCAGACGGTTATGGCTATCACTATCAGTCTATTACAGGCTCTGACTATAAAAAGGGATCCTCCAGATACATTTTTTCTAAGCTCTCTTCTCCTTTCCAAAACTCTATTGAATTCTTTCCTGAGCACTCCACTTTTATTGACCAAAAGAGCTGACTTGATCATCGGAGGGTCCTACCAGAGCCACCACCACCGACTCCAGATGGGACTTTGTTTTGTAGGTCACCAACGGTGACCCTTTTCTCCTCAACTCCAGCTCGATCCAACGTCAACCAGATTCTGCACCAATGGGATTGGCGCTAGAAGGGCCCTCTACTCCTGAGGTACCCTTATTCTTAAAGGAGTGCTCAGTCGATCCTTTGAATCTTCTTCTTCAAAGTTCATTTCCATCCTCTCCCTTAATCCCAAGAAATACCTCCAAAGAAGATGACTACTTAAAGATCTACCATTTCTACCATCAGATCTGAGCCAGATCCATCCGTTCCTACTCCATCATCGATGCTTCAACCTCCTCCACCGACGTCCATGATAGATCCAGAGCAGTTTAACCTACTAATACAATGGGTTCAGGATCTTACCAAAATAGTGCGACCATGCGGCAGCCTTCGGTGGTGGTTTCACTAGGAAACCCACCATCGAAATGTCAGAAATCGGTCCCTAGAAGGAGCACTTGGGCTAGCATACCCATCGCTTCTAAAAAGAAAAAATGGAGAGCAGAGGATCCTTGTTCGGATCATGATTCTTCTTCAAAAAAGATCTTCCCCATCTACAATCAAAAATCTTTCAAGATCTACGATCGAGATGACGTCCTAGATTAGAAACTATGAGAGATGTACCGATGGATTTAGAAACTCTGCCACATTGCCCTGGCTCACCTTGACAATATTTGCACCGATACACCTTTCTCTTTTTGAATTATGCAAGAGCCCATTCTATCGAACTTCAAGCTCCCCCAATTTAAAAGCTACGATGAAATCTCTGATCCGATCAATCACCTAGAGGCCTTCCAGACCATGATGCTACTCCATGATGCACCAGATGCCATCTTATGCCAAGCTTTTCCGTCTACCTTAAACGGAGTAGCAAGAAACTAATACTCAGCACTTAAGTCGGGTACCATCTTTTTCTTCGATCAAATGAGCCATCCATTTGTGGCTTACTTTGTCAGCAGTCGATGTCCACACCGAGATTTAGATTTCCTAATGAATATCAGATAGAAGGAGGTAAAATCTATCCGAGCTTATGTCATCCGATTTAATACTGTTGCATTGGAGGTCCAAAACTTAGACCAATCTGTTGCAATGGCCGCACTCAAGAGTGGACTTCAGAAGAATGATTTGTTGTTCTTCCTGGAGAAGAAGTATCCCAAAAATTTTGCCGATCTACTAGCTCGGGCTGAAGGATATGCCCGAGTGAAAGAAGTCTTCAAATTGAAAGATGAGAAAGCCGTAGAAGAGTGGCAGACGGACAAGTCTAATAAACCCATAGCTGATGGAGGGCCGAATGAAGTTTGGCTGCACTCACGGACTCTCCCCGAGTGCAAGCAAGCCTAAACTCCTCCTTGAGCTTATCGTCAAAGAAGCTTCGATAGAAGGGTACGAAGAGGTTCTCCCCCTAGAAGGTTTCACATCTATGCCCCCCCTAATGCTCCAAACATGCAAGTATTGATGGAGATTAAGGAGCAACTGCCGAGGCCTAAAAGGATGCACATTCATCCTAGAAAGCATAATCCTACCAAATACTATCTCTACCATCGTGACCACGACCACGATACTAAAAAATGCATTCAGCTCTAACACGAGATTGAGGAGCTCATCAGGAGAGGTCGGCTGGATCGATTCCTCAGACACCGGCCTGAAGCAAAAGAAGATCGATCAAGAGTATTGCCATAGCCAAAACCACCAAGAGGGGAGGAATAATAAGGAGATCGACCACCTTTCAGCATCATCAACACTATCTCTGAGAGATATCGATGAGAAGAGGCCAGCAGATCTAAGCGATCAGTTAAGAGATGGAGGATTGAAGAACCCATAACCTTCACTAAGATAGATGCACAGAGAGTATAGTTTTCGTAAAATGATTGGTGCTGTAGTACCAGTTGAAGATATAATAACTCTAGCCATAGCTGTAGGGCAATATCCAAGGCAATCCAGAGCGCAAGTGGATTTTCTGATAGTAAAGGCTCCCTCTGCTTACAATGCAATTCTGGCCGATCTGATCTAAATACACTTCGAGCGGTGGTGTCAACTTATTATTTGAAGATGAAATTTTTGACAAGTTATGGGATCGAAGAGGTCAGGAGAGATCAAGCTCTGGCAAGGCACTACTACTCAATTGCCCTGCAAAAGAAAGAACGGTCCGACCCTTATCCTGTTGATGGGCTAGATGTCCGTGATGACCTGAAGAAAAATCCTGATTTTTCGGTCCAGGTTCGTTCAGATCTGATCAGATCAAGAGATATATTTCAAAAATTTTTTGCTTGGTCTCAATCAAATTTTGATATGTTTTAGATCTGATTCTTATTATTTTAATAAAATAAAATTAAAAGATAAATTAAATCAAATTTAATTTACCTGATCTGGGTAATCCTATTACCCTGTTGATGATCCTGTTTGCAGCGAAAGGTTCTGGATCTTAGCCACGCAAGCGCCTGGCCTCTACCGGTATCCACTCAGGTTGGATTTGGAGATCCTCTTCTTCTCTATCATGCCTCCAAAAATTAGATCTGGATCTGATCTGGAGGATCTTCAAAACTCTTTTGAAGATGAGCAGTCATCCTTTGCAGCAGCGCAGCCTTCTTGTTTTTGATCGCCTTTCTTTGATCTGAATCGCACCAACCAAGTCCAAAACTCCTTTTGGACGTGGAGAGCAAGGGGAGAAGAGACTATGGCATGGAGAAGGAGGGGAGAGGCAGCCTTGGGGCATGGGAAATTGATCTCATCAATCTCATTCATACAATCTGAGTTGGGCGCAGGGTCTTATTTATAGACTAGCTTGTGATCCAACTCCTCTTCTTCCCAACCAATCACAACCCTTTGTGAAATCAGATCTAAATCTGATTGGTGGGAATAGAGTCCCCTGGATTCCTCCTTAGAGGGTGCCTAAGACCAGTCAAAGTTGGATTCTTAGTAGAACTCTAATTGGAATCCAAAAAGGGAGATGGAGTCCTTGTCCAACAAGGACTCCTAGGCGCCTCCAACTTGGGCACACGCCTAGGGTGGCGTGCGCCCTTCTCCTTGCCAGGTTCTGGCAGGGGGACAGGCCCCCACCAGCTCTCCAATAGGTGCATGACATGTGGTCAAAAGTCAAAGTGTCAATGGTCAACGTTTGACCAGTCAAAGGTAGACTTTTGACCAAAGTCAAAGAACAAGAAATGGCAGGTGACCAAAAATGGCAGGTAATGTCTTACAAATAAGACAACCTTTTCTGACTTGGACAACCTCCAGTCAGACCATATGAAGGCCTCTGATTGAGCACAAACTCCTTTGGCTCAGTCAGGACAACTTATTTATGATAGTAAAAGAAGAACGTTAGGTTCAATCGAGTGCTAGCACGATTTCCTTGAACCTAATTGAATCTCATTCAGATCAATTGAACTAGATCAGTTCAATTGATGATCACCAGATTCAAACCCTTGTTTGTGTGACCCAGTTAGGTTCAGTTCTGTATGGTAATGGGATATGTCATGATCTCTATCATCGACATCATCGAAACTCCTTTCGATGGATCAGAACTCTTCTGATTCGAACAGCTAGAATGATCGATCATCTAAATCATTCTAATTGCTCCCAAAATCCACCAGTGACACCTAGCAGTATATGGTGGCAACCCATCAGAGCTGAATGCGAACCTCTTGGTGCAGCTACCTGTGTGATTAAGTTCTTCTATCTTGAGCCCCGATCAGATTAGGGTTAAGGTGAACTCGTCAAACCCTAGTCTCTGTCATATGATGTAATCATTCGATTCGAGTCCAATGTGAAAATCTAAATAGAAACTCTTTCTATTATTTCACTCTGCCATGGCCATGGATTTCTGGACTTGATTCTCATGATCATCATAGGGCTACTCCTCTACCACCGAGGTAGATAGATTCCATCTTGATGCAATCCAGTTCCTACAATGAACATGCTATAGCCAACATACACCTCAGGGTTCCATATGGCTAGGAGACCGAGTAATGGTGTAGTCAAACTATAACACCCTCAAGGTGAACTGCCGATGCATCTCAGGTCAAAGAACCAGACACACTACTGCAGCATCGAGTCAGTCATTGACGAGAAGGTAGACTCCCTAATGACTACTCGAGGTGGTCACGCTCAGTGCCCTCGTTCTCTAACGAGTACCTGTACTCTCGCTCCGGTGTCTCCACACCGTAGACTCAAGACTCATCTACTAAAGAGAAGCGATCGTACACCAACCTTCCGGATCAATCACCATCCTCGTGATGATCCTATGGTCGGGAGCTGTTTATGAGTTAATAATGATTATTCATGTCTTAAATTTTCAACTCTTGAAAATATGAATTATCATTACCATTAACTCAAAGGATGTATCACAGACACTAAATACACATATGTGATAGAAAATAACCCATTTTATTAATTATAGTCAAAATTATAATTTTGCCCCTAGAAGTGTATTACAAGTGTCAGCCAATTCTGGCTTCTAGGGCACATATATCTAACAATCTCCCACTTGTCCTAAAGCCAATTGGCTACAAGTCTAAGTCCCATCTTCTCAAGGTGGGCTTCGATCTTCTGCTGGCCCAACGGCTTTGTAAGTGGGTCTGCCACATTATCTGTGGAGTTGACTCTCTTGACCTCAACGTAACCTTTCTCAAGGTAATCGCGGATGAGATGGTATCACCGTTTGCTTGGAACTCTTCCAGCACAAACAGTCTGCCAGATGTCGACTTTCGATCATCTATATCGGACATGAAGTCCGAGTCTGTGTATCCCTGGACTTGGAGTTCTCCATTACCAAAGACCAACATCATATCCTTAGTTCTTCTCAAGTACTTAAGGATACATTTCACAGAAGTCCAGTGTTCTTCACCTGGATTTGACTGATATCTGCTTGTGACACTCACAGCATGGGCTATATCAGGTCGTGTACATAGCATGGCATACATGAGGCTCCCTATTGCAGAAGCATAAGGGATCTTGCTCATGCGTTCTATTTCCTCAGGTGTGCTGGGGCACATCTTCTTGGAAAGATGAATACCATGTCTGAAGGGTATTAATCCCCTCTTAGAGTTTTCCATACTAAACCTCTTTAGTACTTCCTCTATGTACATCTTCTGTGAAAGTCCTAGCATCCTATTCGGTCTATCCCTATAGACCTTAATTCCTAGAATAAAGGATGCTTCACCTAGGTCTTTCATGGAGAATTCCTTGGACAACCACATCTTGACTGATGTCAACATGGGAATATCATTCCCAATAAGGAGGATGTCATCCACGTACAATACGAGGAAGACAACAGCGCTCCCACTGACCCTTTTGAAAACACATGGTTCCTCTTCATTTTTGATGAAACCAAACTTTTTGATCACATCATTGAAACGAGTGTTCCAGCTCCGAGATGCTTGCTTAAGTCCATATATGGACCTTTGCAGCTTGCAAACCTTGTGATCAGTATCACTGGATGTGAAACCTAGCGGCTGTTCCATATAGATATCTTCCTCAAGATATCCATTTAGGAATGCCGTTTTCACGTCCATTTGCCATATTTCATAATCGAAATAGGCTGCAACAGCAAGCAATGTGCGGATGGATTTTAGCATAGCTACCGGGGAAAAGGTATCCTGATAGTCAATGCCTTCGCGTTGACTATAACCTTTTGCCACCAGTCTAGCCTTGAATGTCTCCACATTCCCATCTGCACCAATCTTTCTCTTGAAGATCCATTTACACCCAATAGGTACTATACCTTCTGGTGGATCTACCAAGGTCCAGACTTGGTTTGAGTGCATCGAGTCAATTTCTGACTTCATTGCCTCAAGCCATTTCTCGGAGTCGATATCTGATATCGCCTCGTTGTAGGTTTTGGGATCATCACCATGAGCACCATTACCTATGAGGAACATTTCCTCTACATCCTCTGAAATAATACCTAAGTATCTTTCAGGGGGACGGGAAAACTCTTTCCGATCTACGAGGTGGAGGAGGTAGTGTTCTTATTGGCTCAACCTGATTTGGTTCCACTTGGTCCTTAGCTCGTTCTGCTTGTGAGACTTTCTCATCAAGCTTAATCTGCTTTCCAATGCCACTATCTTGAATAAACTATTTTTCAAGAAATATGGCATGTCGACTCACAATCACATTGTGGTCTTCTGGAATGTAGAAATAGTATCCTAATGACTCTTTAGGATATCCTATGAATCGAGCTCTAAAGGACCTAAACTCTAACTTGTCCGCTTGTTGTCTTTTGACATGAAGCCGGACAACCCCAAATTCTGAGATGACTCAGACTTGGTTTCTTACCGTGCCATATCTCATACGGTGTGGTAGGAACGGTTTTAGAGGGAACCCTATTCAGTAGAATAGATTGAAGTTAATAATGAATGTCCCCAAAGAAAATCTGGGAGGTCTGTGAAGCTCATCATGGATCGAACCATATCCAATAGAGTCCGATTTCTCCGTTCTGAAACCCCGTTGAGTTGAGGTGTTCCTGGTGGAGTCCATTGAGAGACTATGCCATTTTCCTTAAGATAGTCTAGGAATTCCCGGCTAAGGTATTCACCTCCTCGATCTGATCGAAGAACCTTAATGGGTTTTCCAGTTTGTTTTTCTACTTCATGTCTGAATTCTTTGAACTTTTCAAAAGCTTCAGACTTGTGTCTCATAAGATACACATACCCATACCTAGACAGATCATCGGTAAAGGTAATGAAGTAGACAAAATTGCCTCTAGCCGGCACATCAAATGGGCCGCACACATCAGTATGTACTAGGGCAAGGAGATCTGTGGCCCTCTCCCCATGTCCAACAAAAGGGAGTTTAGTCATTTTGCCTTGAAGACAAGATTCACAAGTTGGATATGACTCAAAAGTCAATGGACTCAATAGCCCATTTTTCTCCAATTTGTTGAATCCTATCTTCTGCTATATGACCTAATCTCAGGTGCCATAGATATCTGTCGTTTGGACTATCCCTAGGTCGTTTGGCATTCACGTTTTGCTCGATAGTTAAAATACATCAATATGGTAGCATACCATTAACAATTTTATTTCATTTGCAATTTTATTTCTTTCATAAAGAATGTTACAATGGTCCTTAAAGAAGGTGATCACATAACCTTCTTGTGCTAAGCATGAAACAGAAATCAAATTCCTGCTAGCTGCAGGCACATAATAACAGTCTTTTAAAACTAAGTCTAAACCAGATGGTAATCGAAGAGGGTATGTTCCCACGGCTACTGCAGCAACTCTTGCTCCATTACCGAAGGATCATGTCTCCATCCCTCAGCCTCCTGCTCCTCAAGCCCTGCATAGAAGTGCACAGATGAGCACTAGAACCAGAGTCAAGCACCCAACTGGATGCAGAAGAAACCGTAAGGTTAGACTCAATAACGAGCATACCTCCAGAAGGACCTTCCTTCTTGTTCTTCAGGGTGGCCAGGTAAGTAGGGCAGTTCCGCTTCCAATGGCCGTCGCTGTTGCAATGGAAACACTTTCCTTTGCCATCGACCTTCTTCTTCTGCCTTCTTCTTCTTTGATCCTTCCACCTTTTGCTTTTTCACAGACTTCTTTTTCTTTCCATAAGACTTTCTTTTGGAAGAAGTCCGTTCCATAGCAAGAACTGAGCCTTTAGAACCTTTCATAGAAAGCTCAGCGGTAACCAGCATATTCATCAACTCGGCCAAGGAATTTTGAAGTTTATGCATGTGGTAATTCATGATGAATTGCCCATATGCATCAGTCAAGGATTGCAGAATAATATCGTTCTGCAAGTCCAAGTCCAACTTCACACCGAGCTTCTCAAGCTCTTCCATGTCCTTGATCATTGTCAGACAGTGATCTTGGACTGACTGCCCATCACGCATCTTAGCCTTAAAAAGTCATTTCGTGACTTGATATTTGGCTGCGCGACTCTGTTCACCAAACATCTCCTGCAGGTGAGCCAACATTTGGCGAGCAGTCCCGATATCTTCATGTTGGCGCTGGAGCTCATCAGACATCGAGCCCAACATGTAATATCTGGCCTTATTATCTTCGTCAATCCATTTTTCCAGAGACGCTCTCTGTTCAACAGGATGGACGAGCTGGTAAGGTGGGAGGGTCCTGGTCCAAAACATGTGTTAACTTCTCTGAACCCAAAACAATTTTGTAGTTCCTGAGCCAATCTTTATAATTGGGTCCAGTCAGTCTATGTGTGTCTAGGATACGTGCCAGTGGGTTGGACGCAGACATTTTCCTGTAGAGAGTCAAAGATTCTAGTTAGATACTGTAATTTTGACTTGACCAATTTATTTAGGGATTTT